>OZ005686.1:2135017-2445017 GCA_963930675.1 Gnaphalium uliginosum | reverse complement strand
CAATGTTTGAAAGCATTAAAATAGTAAAATAGGGGCTGTGAACTCATATGAGTCCGAGCGTGCTAGCAAAAAGAGTTTAAGTAAACGAGCCCAAATAAGCCTCTTAGCGCCCTAAACGCATGAGGTCGAGTTAATAAATGTAGACGACTTAATAGTCCGTCTATGCTAGTTGTTCATTCAACTAGGGTTTTATGTGCCTTATAGGCGTGTGCGACACGTTGTGATCATTTATAGTTTTCAAAATACTAAAATCGTTTACGTTATCCTTTTAATATATTATTATTCATAATATATTCATAGCGTTGATTATTGATTCATTATATGTATCGTCTCGACCGTATTGGATTGGAAGTTCATAATTCCGTCTAATTGACATATAATTGTGTGCCGTACGTTATTATAATATAAACATGTCGCTTAGACCTAACATACATTTTTAGTAACTTATAAGTTTTATAATTCATTTTTGTAACCTTTATCGTTAACGTACGTTTTAACTCGTTATAATTTGGTTTTCACGATTTCTCGGTCTATGCATTAATCATGACTTAATGTATATTTTTATAATAAAGTCTCCTGATTTACAGAGGGTCCTTAACAGCCCTCAAAGTTTCTAAGTGTCGGTTTTAGTCCTTGTAGTTTCTATTTTGTTATTTTAGGTTGAATCGTTCGGTTTCTTCGATTTTTAACGTGTAAGTTAGATTCTCAACATCTTTTCTTAGGGTTTTCACTTGTGGACAATTAAGTTACTATTTTTAGGTCTCAAGTCCCTGAACTTTCTGATTTTACACTATTAGTCCTTAAAGTTTCCAATTATTTCATTTTTAGCTCAAACTTTCAGTTTGTCGACTTTTAACCACACAAGTCTTGATTTTAACACTCTAAACTGTAGATTAAACTTTAATATCATATTTCTTACTTATTTTACCAACTCAGCCCATAACTTTCCATTTTTACACTTTTAGTCCCTCTAGTTTCATTTATTCCATTTCTTGCACAATACTTTGGTTTGTTAGTGTTTAACCTCATGGATATTGTCTTAAATCATGGTTTACACTATAATATACATAAATTTCTTATTTTCACAGCCAAGGTCCAAAAATTTCTATTTTTACATGTATGGTCCCTCTAGTTCTCATTTTTCCACTTTTAATCTCGTAGTTTAGTTTTCTTGGTTTTTATGCACAAGAGTTTGGTCTTTAACACTTTAACACATAGATTATCATTATAAACACTAGATAAACTGTTTTTAGCATTTTGGTCCTCAAAAATCCGGATTTTACATGTTTAGTCCCTTAAGTCTTCTTTTTGACATAATTTTACCCAAAAGTATGTTTAGTTAGTTTTTAAACCACAAAGTTATATGTCTTTATAAGTTTATTGAGTTATTTAGTTTAAAATAACTATTTTAACATAAATAAGAGTTTATTACATATAAATAAAGAGCTTAAAGTGTAGAACATATATTTTGCATTTTTAAAGTCTCTAAACTTGTTTATAAACTTTTCATTTGTTAAACTTACTAGTTAATGTTTTTAAAAGACAAAGTAACTAGTTTAAAAACATATTTTAGTGTGAGTGAACATTTTTACATAAAACATATATATAAAGTTAAAGGTTAGAGAAAAGTTTCCTTACAAAGCTTTTAAAATGGGATTTGAGCAAGATGAGAACTTGATTTCTTGGTGTATATTTCCTAGCTCCAAATCCTTGTGTTTAACTTTGTTTACCCATGGGAATGTAGTAGTGTTAAGATTTGTAGGTGTTTATATGTTGAAAGGGCTTTATTTTGTGTTATAAAAGTGGTGGTTTAAGGTGGTTTGGGGTAGTGTTCTTGAAAATAAAGTGAGAGAGGAGATAAAGAGGGGTGTTGGCCGTATGTTTTGAGAGGAAAGGAAGAAATGTGTGTGTGTTTATTTGTGGTGACTTGTATGTTGAATTAAATGTAAGAAATCAAGCAAATGGGTAAAGGTATGGAAGTATGGGTTGCAAGTCCAACAAAAGTCAAATGAGGGGGTCCATGGGGATGGTGGTGGACGGTTTTTGTGAGTCAACAAGGGGGGTCCATTTTTGTTTTTGAATTGTTAGATTAAGTGTAGATATTTAGGTCATTAAGCACTAATCTTGATTAGTTAAGTGCTAATTATGTAATCAAGGTGATTTAGTGGTAATTAGGGTAAATTAATGGTATTAGAATATTATTAGTTGGTTTTAATAATATTCGAATATTTATCGTTAGTTCGTTCGATAAATTACGTAATCTAACTTGGCGTTGTACGTCTTTTAGTTCTCTGAACGTTTATCGTTTTCTAAGGTTGTTATGCTTTTATATTAGCATAATTATCATACTATAAATAACTACTATTTATATTCGAATAGATTTATGTTATTTATGAAAATTGATCACTAACTTTCGTGGGTGTCGGTCTCTACCGATTGTCTGTGTAATTCTCAAGATTACGAATGCATCCCGCATTAAAATAGTGTGCATCTCTAATGCAAACGTGGGCTTTGTGCTAGACTTTATTTCGATGAAAACGAATTCATATTAATTACGTAGGGAATTAGCCTACTATGCATGTGATACGATGTACGGAAATTACCGAAATTTTTGGGTTGCCACAAAAATTTGACTTGTTAATTGACCCTGCTCATTTTGCAATGTCTAATATATTGGGTTATAAACAGACAAATCTTGTTTAAAATTTAGCCCCACTGATCGTCTGCTTTTATTTGGAAGTACATTATGTAGAGAAAAAATTGTTTATCCTTGCTACAAATTTACAGTTTGTGCTTGTATATAGCTCATTTGTCTCTCAACTAGTAACAACCTCCATTTTTATGTCTCTCTCCTTCCCGGTGCAGCCCAAATGTAGCTTACAGTACTGATTGTGTTCTTAACAATTTTTCTAACATTTTGCTGTTCTTGATTGTATTGCGGTTTCTACATGTCAATTATGCTTCGTTAAGGGATAAGTATGTGTTATGCAACCTTTATATATTGTACTTTTAAATGATTTTAGTAATGAGTTAAAGAGATGTTATTTGCTTAATATAAGTTGTTTTAAAGTTGGACAGATAGATATAAACATTGCTGGAACTGATATTATCGGAGGAGATGGTCAATTATGCTGCTGCAACTTTTCGTATCAAAGTGAGCTATATGTTACTTATGGCGCATGATATCACACTTTGAAAAGACTTTAGACCCTTTTAGCTGCAAAATACAACCACCAATGGCACCACCAACATTCACAAGATCACAGAAAGAAAAATAGAAGGATTTAGTATAAGATATATGTGGTTAACAAGCTTACTTACTTGTACAGTCCAGTATAGTGATTAGATGCACTTGGGTTTCATCTTCTTCTTTTATTTATTTTTTAGAAAAGCAATAGAAGTTTTTTTACCCACAATGATACAATATACATCACACACTTACATTAACTTTGTTAACTGCATTTGTATTGTCATTTAACAATATCATATTTGTACATAATCTGCACCTACACATTTAAAAGCACACATTTATGACAATTAACAACTAAACAATTGCACAACTCCACTCACATTAATAACCACTACACATTTTCTTTGGCCCCACAAACTCACCTTTAAGTATGTACCCAGATATTACAGTGACCTTGTGCAGTAGCATTGAAACTTTTTTGTTCCAACACGAGATCTTCCAGTGCATACTCAATATCAGATCGTCAACATGAAACTGGATAAGTCATCCATTTTGCCACACAATTTCTCTACATTTTAACATGCTTTTACTTCACTCAAAGCATCAATCTGATTATCCTGCACATGATTCATCGACTTGAACCACACTGTTTGTCATTTTACATGTGTGACCACTTAACCATCCATCCCTGTAACCTATGTGTCCCCTGCAACACTTGATCCCACATGCAGTCAACACTATGTTACTGCATATGGATCCAGCAATCATGTAACTCAGGGTAAAATAAATAAATCAATATACGAAATATTAAATTGTTAACTGCTAACCTTTTATAAATGAAAATCCGTTTTAAGTGACTTGAATTTGACCGCGATTAAAGTAGTCTAGCCACTGCAACCGGTAATATGAACCAATTTACCGGTTTTGGTCATAGACACGATCCATATGTACCACGGCTCGATCATTTCACCTAAAGAAGACAAAAACCCATGAAGGTCCAAATCAAATTAAACCGAACCCAATTTCTAGGCTACAACACACGAAAAGGAACGATAAGGGTACATAGCAACAGATTTAATCAACCAATTATCTAAATCTTCATTCTCAACCGATCTAAGATACTAATCGCTCGACTAATCAGTTTCAGCACACGGAGCTTCAACTTGAGCTTGCTCACTTCCTAAACCTCTTTTTCAATCTTCCTACCTTTCTTACATTTGTAATGAACACTGGTAAATGTACCCACATCTCCATACTTGTTCCTACACTGCTCATAAAGCCCCGCATCAAACATCTTCCAGAAGTTCTTTTCATTGAGCTCTGAAACCAGATTGATGAATATTCATCAGAAATTAATATGGATGGTAAAATGGTAAATTCATCACAAATGAACATATATTAAAATAACCAAATTAAAGACACTATCATTCATTCAACATGAATATTCATCATAAATGAATGTTAAGGAGTTGAATGTTCAAAGTTCATCAAAAATGAATATATGACTATATACACAGATATATAACATTCAAACAACATGAACTCATAATCATAAAACAAAATAACACAAAGTGACCTAGTAATAAGCATTCAAAATGGATTGTAAAATTCATCACAAATGAACATATATTAAAATAACCAGATATATGACACTAGCATTCATACAACATGAATATTCATCAGAAATGAATGTTAAGGAGTTGAATATTCAAAGTTCATCAAAAATGAATATATGACTATATACACAAATATATAACATTCAAACAACATGAACTCGTAATCATAAAACAAAATAACACAAATTGACCTATTAACAAGCATTCAAAATTGATGAATATGGATAATAAAATTCATCAAAAATGAACATATATTAAAATAACCAGATTAAAGACACTAACATTCATCCAACATGAATATTCATCATAAATGAATTTTAAGGAGTTGAATGTTCAAAGTTCATCAAAAATGAATATATGACTATATACACAAATATATAACATTCAAACAACATGAACTCATAATCATAAAACAAAATAACTCAAATTGACCTAGTAACAAGCATTCAAAATTGATGAATATGGATAGTAAAATTCATCACAAATGAACATATATTAAAATAACCAGATTAAAGACACTAACATTCATTCAACATGAATATTCATCATAAATGAATGTTAAGGAGTTGAATGTTCAAAGTTCATCAAAAATGATTATATGACTATATACACAAATATGTAACATTCAAACAACATGAACTCATAATCATAAAACAAATAACACAAATTGACCAAGTAACAAGCATTCAAGATTGATGAAGATGGATAGTAAAATTCATCACAAATGAACATATATTAAAATAACCAGATATATGACACTAGCATGAATATTCATCAGAATTAAATGTTAAGGAGTTGAATGTTAAAAATTCATCAAAAATGAATTTATGACTATATACACAAATATGTAACATTCAAATTCAAACAACGTGAACTCATAATCATAAAACAAAATAACACAAATTGACCTAGTAACAAGCATTCAAGATTGATGAAGATGGATAGTAAAATTCATCACAAATGAACATATATTAAAATAACCAGATATAAGACACTAGCATTCATCCAACATGAATATTCATCAGAAATGAATGTTAAAGAGTTCAATGTTCAAAGTTCATCAAAAATGAATATATGACTATATACACATATATATAACATTCAAAAAAAATGAACTCATAATCATAAAATAAAATAACACATATTGACATAGTAACAAAAATATTAAACATTGATGAATATGTAAAATAAAATTCTTTATCCTAGAATGTTATCACACAACAAACAACAAAAACCAACTACAAAAAAAATAACTACAAATATAAATTACAAATAAAATTCATCGCCGCTTAATGTTAAAACTAAAAACACATAATACAATGAAAAGACAAGCAAAATTCAACAGATATACGAATGAACAAAAAAAATCACATTCATCATGTATATATAAAAATAATAAAAAGAGGTTAACACGTACCAGGAGGATCAGGAACACTTGAAACAGATTCGAACGACTCATTGGAAGTAACAGTAGAATTCGATTCCAACGCAAATTTAGAACCAGAAGACATCATAAAACCTAAAAAAAACGAATCAATTAAATATAAAACTAATACACAATTGAATTAAGAATAAAAAGAAATTGATATGAATAACTAAGAACGAACGAATGCAAAGTTATGATTTAAACCTGAAAACTAGATTAATTGAATTGAAGTGATTAATCGAAATAAATATGAATACTCGAATCGAATTTGAGATCAAAACGAAGAACTGAATCGAATCAGATGTTTACGAATAATTATTAACGTATAATAAAATTGGAAATATAATAATGTTTATATGTGGCAGTATTTGTAAAAAGACAAGTGTACCCTTATCTCTAAAATCAAGCTAAACGGAAAAAGCAACAGCGGGAGGTTGGCCGGAATTTGAACAGGATAAATGGACGGTGCAGATGTTACTTCCCTGCTTCCCCAAGATGGAGAACTTCCCTATGGATCCTTCCCCCATATATATATATATATATATATATATATATATATATATATATATATATATATATATATATATATATATATATATATATACTAGATGCAAACTCGTGCGATGCACGGAAATTTATATTATGTCTCGCACAATAGTTTATATTAGACGATTATGATAAAAACATCCATAATTATATTTGGGTACCAATTATTATTGTAAACAAAGAACGTTCCTAGTTTAAAAATAATTCAAGGTAATTTGATTTCATCTACAACTCTTAATTATTATATTAAATTTAATACACTTTTCTGACAAATAAACTAATACATAATTCAAGGTAATTTGATTTCATCTACAACTCTAATTATTATATTTAATTTAATAGTTATTTTAAAACCTAAATTATATTATTAAATGAAAGTTATAAGAGATCGTCACATGGCACTTAATCTTACGTGGCAATATATATATATATATATATATATATATATATATATATATATATATATATATATATATATATATATATATATCGTCTTGGTAAGAGATACGTATCTAATATAAACAATTTTTAATTCCTATCGTTTTAAACGTACAATGCAAGTTGGGATTGTTATTATAATTTAAATTGAATGAATACCATATTAGTCTATAAATCTAAATGGATATGTAAAATCACATGAAATAGTTTTATCGAAATAGGGATAATTTAGTACTTTCGATTACTGACAAAGCTAAATGGGTAAATGGATGAGATTTTTTTGTTCAGATTATCCGTGGAGGTGACTATTTTTACTTAGATGTAAGTTGTCTAACTGGAATATCATCGTGACCGTTTCCGACCTTTCTTTGACCACTCCAAAATGTGCAATTAGTGAGATCTGAATCCGAAACCTCTTATGAATATATCGTGACACCAACCACTATGTTATATCGGTGATGGTTATATTAAACTAAGATTTTTAAGAAAAAAATTAGTTGTATACGTTTTCTTAATTAAATAACTTGCATGCAGATCACACCTTTATCAAAAGATTATACAATTCATTTATTTTTCTTTCTTGTTACATGAATTGTCGCATGTTAACGTATGTCGTTTTTGAGTTTATTTTTTATTTTTATATCTGGTTAACAATAATTAATTAAGATCAATAGCATATATAACATGCAATATCTAATATCTACAATATGATCCCCAATATCATTTTTATATTAACTAAACAATCACATTATGTTTTCTATAAGAGCCACATTTAATTGGTCTTAAGCATGTAAAACAACAACTAATTGAACTCCATTGACGATTCTTATCTCCAAAACCATGGCCACTAAATCCCTCTCTAGCAACAGCAGCAATTCATACTCTTTTTCCAAAATCAATATAGACGAAAATGAATGGGTTCAAAGCATGCGTCTATCCATGGTAGAACGCGCGGAAGAAGACGACAACATTGCTGTTTGCATCTTCACTGTCCCTCAAGTACTTCTAACCACCGATCCTGAATCATACATCCCACAACAAATCGCATTCGGCCCTTTTCATCATTGGCGCCCAGAGGTTTACGACATGCAAAGGTACAAGCTTTCTTCGGCACGGAAAATGCAAAAACGCATGAACGTTAGCTTTGAACGTATCGTTGAGGAGATGAAGAAAAACGATGAGGCTCGAATTCGTGCTTGTTATCATAAGTTTCTTGATATGTCCGGAGACGCTTTGATTTGGATGATGGCGGTTGACTTAGCGTTTTTACTCGAATTTCTCCAAGTGTATTCATTGAAAGAAGAAGGTCGGACGCTAAAGAAACTTACATCTTCGATGTCGCATTTGGTGGATTCTTCAGGGAAGAAACTATCACATATGGCGATTCTTCGTGATGTGGTGATGGTAGAGAATCAGGTTCCAATGTTTCTGATCACGACGATGTTGGAGCATCAGAATAAGAAGAGTGCGGTTCAAGAGAAAATGACTGATGAGACGTTGAAGAACATGTTGATGGGGTTGTACCGTGAGCTCACTCCTTTTATAGAAAAAGAGCTGCCAGATGTTGATGTTAACGACTGTGATCACCTGCTCGATTTTCTTTACCACATGACTGTGCCTAACAATAAAGAGTTAGGGATCATGGAGGCCGAGATTGACGTCGAAGAAGAATATGTCGTCGAGGTTAACGATGAAGAGCAAGAAGGACTTTAAGCGAAGGATAGTGAAGTTCGATCATTTTTAGGTTATATATGGAGCTTGCTGTCCAAATCAAACGCGCGTCTAGTGAAAATTTTCAAGAAACAATGAAATTGTTAATGAAATTACCATGGAAGATCATATCAAATCTTCCCATGCTTAAACTCATGAAAGAACCCACGGAGCGTATGTTCGAGAAGTTCACTGGTGAAGGAGAAGAGAAATCGGAAGAAGATGGTGGCGAACAGAAGGCACCAACTATTGAAGAAATCACGATCCCATCTGTGACGGATATGGCCCGAGCAGGGATCCTTTTCTCGCCTGTTAACGGTGGAATATCTGATATAAGTTTTGATAACGTAACGTCTACACTTTACCTTCCTATAGTTGATTTAGACGTAAACACATAGGTTTATTTGAGAAACTTGGTAGCATACGAAGCGTGTGTTGCAGCCGGCCCATTGGTGGTGGCCCGTTACACCGAGCTAATGAATGGGATAATTGACACCGAAGAAGACGCGAAGTATCTGAGAGAAAGAGGGATAGTATTGAATCATTTGAAGAGTGATAAAGAAGTTGCTGATTTATGGAATGGAATGAGCAAGTCAGTGAAGTTGACTAAAGTTCCGAAAATGGATAAAGTGATCGAAGATGTGAATAAAAGGTATGGTCAAACATGGAGGGTCAAATTTGGAAATTTCATGAACGCGTATGTGTTTGGATCTTGGAAGTTTTTAACGGTGTTAGTTGCTTTGTTGATGCTGTTAATGACGATGTTACAATCCTTCTGCTCTGTGTATAGTTGCGCGCGTATATTTCACCAGCTTCCTGATTTCCAAACAGGATCGGATCAAGGAAACTAGCGACTGTGTTGTGTGAGATTTTTTTTTTTTTTTTTCAACTTTGTACACTTCAAAGATTTATAAATTTCGAAATATTTTTTGTATCATATTAAATCCTGTTGAACTAATCTCTATTATTGCACATCTAAAACATATTATTGTGCTAGGGCAAATTATTGAATTGGTACAAGAGATCATGTTACTGAATATAATAGTACTCTAAGTTTACAATATTTCGTTTAGTTTACTATACTGAGTAAGGTTCAAATGAGTACAGCAATTTTAGTTGAGAATGGAGGAACTAATAAGAACGCAACATGTGTCACAAAATCCACTTTCCACCACGTTTTTAAAAATTAAAAATCTCTCAAACGGTAAGTCGAAAAATCATAAAAATTGTACCATAAAAATCAGCGTTTTTTTCTCTTCGATTAGAGATCTCACGAGGTATACTTTCTGACAGGATCGAATTGAACCTTTAGGGTCAATAATTATAGCAATTGAATATTTTATAGAAATACCGCAGAATAGTAATCTATAAATTTAGAAGTAAAATTAAATCTGTTTTAAGGCATAAATTAAGAACAAGAAACAACAAAGTAATTATCAAAAAGCTTCAATATTATTTCTTTGAATAATACGAATACACTTAAGTATCAGGGTTATGATTAACCTTGAAGCTTACAAATGACAATTTTACAAGCTTATCAATCTATTGAATATACTTATGATATTTTCACTTTTACTCTTCTAAGATCTGTATTCTATTGAAGGTAAGGAGCTCTATTTATAGAATTATAGAGCTCCAATTACATGCTACAGTAATTAATGAAAAGAATCTTTCTATCTAATCCTCCTATCGTCTTGAGTCATGCTCTGCTTTACTGAGCGCTTTTTGCTTTTGCAGAGAAGATATTTGATTAGCCCACATGGTTAGAAAGATGCTCTAATCATAAACAGTAGAAACTTCTTGAAAATACACGGGCAATATTAATTTCTGAAGAACAGTAGTAACTCCAAGTAACAGCACTAACTCAAGCAGTAGTAAGTTATAAACAGTATTAACTTACCCACCCGGCAGCACTAACTTTGTTCTAACAGTAGAAACTCAATCTTTTCTACCAGTAGTAACTGTTTCTACTGGTAGTGTAAAAACCCGGTAGCAGTAGTAATTTTTGTTCTTTCAGTAGAAACTCCTCTTCACCAGTAGTAACTAGCAGTTGTAGTCTAACCAGCAGTTTTAATCTTCAATCAAGTTCTATAGCCATCTTTAGACCCAACACTTTCGACAAAATTTTTTTTTTTTCATTTTCGTTGACTTTTGTAAGCGAGTAACACATGTGTTACCAGCAGGTAACACATGTGATACCAGCAGGTAACACATGTGTTACCAGCAGGTAACACATATATTACTAACGAGTACCACATGTGTTACTAATATTGTACAATCATACAAAAAAAAGTCGTCGAAAGTATATCATGTGAGATGTCTAATCGAAGAGAAAAAAATGTTGATTCTCATGGTGCAATTTTTATAATTTTTCAATGAGCCATTCTTGAGATATTTAATTTTTAAAAACGTAGGGGGAAATGAGTTTTGTGACACGTGGCGCATTCCTATTGATTCTCCTATTCTCAGCACTTTTGTCATTCTCATTTGAACCTCACCCTTACAATACTAGCTATTTTGTCCACATATTACGAGGGTCAATTTTAAACATAGTAACCATTCCAAAAAGTAAAAATAGTCGAGTATAATGAATAAGTAATTAGTTGCAAAATATAGTGACACATTGTATTTATGGCGGGAGTGGTAATCCCAGCATAAGCATGCCGTATTGACGAACGCGGCTCCATACCCTGACAGGGAAGGTTTCTTCAACAAATTCATCAGCAGTTTTAAAAGCTACTTCTCTAAAAGAGAGCAGAGGAGGTGAGCCGAGCGAGAGAGGGCTACGAATTGTATGTGGTTGTGTTGAGTGCTGGCTATAAATATTTTATGGTAGAAGCCAGTTAGAGTTGCTGTAAAACCCTAGTAAAGGTGAATTAATAACCCTAGAAGATAGTTAAAATGAGGTTAAGGTGGTCCCCTACCTTAACCCATATAAACTCCTATTTTATGCATTAAACAAGGGTGCACAAATGCTTCTCTAACAACTTGTTAGTTACAACTCCAGCTAGATAGAAAAAAAAAATTACATAAAGAAACGTACTTTTCAATGTTGCTTACTGTCAACCCTAACTAACACGATAACAAGAAGACATGACTTACTTGGACGATACCTCTAAAAAAGTCAAAATATATACAACAATGCACTCGGTGACAGTTTAAAATGTAACAAATTAGAGACATGGATGTCAATAACAATGTTGGGCCTGAGCTTTATGAAAATTCAATTAAGAAACGAAGATTATCCTTACTCCAAAATATCGGTCGCCTGGAACTTAAATTTGATCTCCGCATTTTAGATCGAGACTTCAAATATGGTGTCCCTAAAACCTTGTAAATACTAAATAGTAGTTTTCATGCACGGACTATGTTAGGTCTTGAAGATCTCAAAACTTAGATACAGATTAAATAACAAGTATTTAATATATTAGTTTATATCTAAGTTATATCAAACAGGTTAATTAATCAAGGCAGAAAACAAGATTAATTAAAACATCGAATATATTATGAATTAAAGTTTTATTCACAATAAATGGTTTGTCTTACAAGGAAGACAGAGTATTCAAACACACACAGATTGTTTGAATACGATCCAAGTAGTATACTATGATACAATTATCACTACAAACTTAACAGTAAGTGTGGTAATGCTTTTAGCCTAAGCTTAAAGGTCTTGTACACTATTTTTCTTGGATACTTCTTTGTGGTGCTTTTGAGCTGCTATTTATAGAGTTGAGTATCAACTCTATATTAACCAGCTCAGTTAGTTGTCCAAGGGATAACAAGTACATCTTGGGCAACTTTGCACTCTTTCCTTTTTGCTTTTCTTGAAAATAGAAAAAGCAAAAGGTAAAAGGTTTCTTTGCTGAGAAGAAAATCTTTCTCCAATGTTTGACTTTACTCAAACATCTCTTCAGTTGTACCATAGCCTGAAAAACTTCTTTTGTACGATTGTACTTTTGTTCTTCAATTTGTGCTCTTCAGTCTGTGCTCTTCAGTCTGTGCTCATCGGTCTGTGATCTTCAATCTGTGATCATCAGTCTGTGATCTTCAGTCTGTGAAGCCTTCTGTCTTCAATCTTCATTCTTCAGATGATGAATTCATAAGTCTTCAAATAGAGCACGGCTTTCAGTCTGTGAGAATTTTCAGTCTGTGAAGCACAGACTCAGAAACACAGACTCAGGAAATCACTAAGTTTTTCCCGAATACAACTGAGTTAGATTTTGACTCCTCAGATTTATAACTTGGGTTTGATCATTATTTTTCCCAACAATCTCCCCCTATCTGATGATGTCAAAATCTATTTATAAAAGATAATAGAGAAATAATAAATACTAAAGTGAAACATAACATATGGATCAAGACTTATATACATAAAGTCAAAATCATAGTCAGTTCACAAAAATATTACAGTTATTACATGAGATTGTAAATAGCATAAATTTAACAATCTTCAATCTTTTCTCTGAGCCCTAATCTCTTTGATCTTTTCCACTTTCCTCTTCAACAATACTTCCATTTCCTTATCAGATTTTTCTTCAAATTTTTGATATTCCAGGATGATCTTTTTGCAGATGTCTTCAAACCCAATCATCATCCTGATCTTGGAAAGGTTGTTGAATAACCAGCTAATCAGTCTTCTTCTAAATGGCTTGGCTTGAGAATGTTTGCATTCCTTCAGCAGGGCAATACAATATAGCAGAAATTCTCCATATAGTCTATTTTGATCCTGGAAGCACTCTATCCCATTGATATCTCTGTAGCACAGACCTTCAATATTGTCAGTCTGGACATAGGATCAATCGATAAAAACGATACCTTCTGGTAGAGGATGCTCCCTTCTCTGCTCATTCTCTGTAGATAACCCAGCTGACTTCTTCTTTATTACAAAGTTGTTTGTTATGCAGAACAACTTGTATTCTTCTTCTGAAATGAGCCCCAGACTGAGAACTAACTCAATCAGGTAAGATAGCTCATCCAGAATTTCTTTCTTCAAATCTTTGTCAGCTGCACTCTTCAAAAGATTAGCAATGGATTGCCATTCTTTAAGCCCTAGAGTGTACAGGTCATCCACCCATACCATTTTCTTGCTCTTGGTTAAAGTCAACTCCAGCTTCAATTTCCGTCCAATCTTATTCAGATGACAGTCTTTAATCTTCTGCTTGAGCTTTGACTTTCTGAAAGTGGATTGTTGCTTAGCTTTTAGGCTCTCTATCTTCTATAATTTTATTGACAGCTCTTCATCTTCTTTGATCTGTTGCTCAACTTGACTCCTTCTGGTTTGAGTCTGTGAACAACCTTCATCTTCTAATTCTTTGGAGAGCATGTCAACAAATCTTGCTTCCTTCAGCTTCTGCTCTTCTTCAGTTAATACATTTAAGTATTCAGTTAGAGTCATACCTTGAGCAGTAGCTTCTTGTTGCAAGAGTTCATCCTGTAGATTTGACAGTTCAGGATTTCTTGTACCAGCAGCATGATCATCCACCATCTTCTTGATCTTGCTCAACCTCTTCTGCTTGGATAATGCAACCTCCTTGCCCTTACCCTTAACCATATCTTCTTCCATAGTAGAACTCGACCCAGGATATGTGCTTATCAGATGAGCATTTCTCCATTGCATTCTGTCTTCAAGTTCACTTCTACCTGGAGGCAGTATTCTGGTTGTTGTGGTTAGTCTAGCAGGATTGGCTTCAGCTTGGATGGCTTCAGCACTGATGATTGGAGCATCAATGCTTGCTGCTTGTTGCTTTGAGCTCTGAGTCTGTGATGGATGCAGTGTCTCAGTCTGTGCAGGTTCATAGGGCATAGACTTAGACTCTCCAGTCTTGAATTTTGAGGCACCTTTACCTACACCTCCAAAAGTAGCATCATCTTCATCATCATCTGATCTTCTAAATACCTCAAACTCAGAACTGCAATCAGGATTGATGGCATCATCATCTTCATCAACAATTTCCTGTTCTTCTGCTAGTTTCTCAAATTGATCCCAGGTTTTGATTCCCTTCATTTTTGATTAGTAATCAAAGATATCCCTTTCAGGATCTTCCTGGCCATTCTCTTTATTTTCCTGGCTCTTTTGATTCGCAGAGGTTGAACATCTTCATCTTCTTCTTCCCTTGGTCTTTTCAACTCCATCTGACCTAGGCCTGAGATAGTTGCTATTGGGTCTATGTGTAAGACAATAGTTGACTCCCCCTGAGTCTGTGCAACCATCTCAGTGTGTTCACCTGCCTGCAATCCTTCTGGCTCCTCCTCAGTCTGTGTACTCATATTTTCAGTCTGTGGCACAGACTGAGCTTCAATTTGAGACTTCACCCTAGCACTTTCGGGTCCATCATCTCAATCATCTCCCTCACTGCTATCTCCCCCTGAATTTAAGGATTTATTATTTAGTAAATTATCTTTTGGGGTTTTAGTTTCTGTAGAACCAAACTTCATCTTCTCCCCCTTTTTGACATCAGCAGCTAAGCTTGAGAGGGTGGTCTGCATTTCATCTAACCTATTGGATACCTTGTGCTCCAGCATATCCACTTTATCCACCATGGTAGTGACTAGATGCTTCATCTTCTTTAGCTCTTTCTTATTATTATCGAACTCAGTCTGTACCCATTCAGACGACTTGGTGATGGCAGAAAGCATATCATTAAGTGTACTCAAAGGCACAGACTGGGTCTGGTTGGAAGGTTAGAATTGGGTGATAGAATATGTTCCTCACTTGACTCATGTTGAAACTGAGCAAGATCACTGGAATCTTTTGGTGTTGCACTCTTTGCCTCACTCTGTGTCCTGTGCATGGAAAAGCGATCATAGGCGTTGAGTGGTGTAGTTGTGCTTCCCTCAGATCGAATCCGGTGATAGGATAAGACATCATTGGAAAATGATTGTGTTGCATCTGTTGCCACAAATAGTCCCTGGTGTAAGGGAACAGTATCACTGGCAACGAATGTGAAGGTTGGTATGCCTTCACTAAACATCTGATGATAAGATGGTAGATCATCAAGCAAAGAAGTGGAGATCTGTGCCTCAGTCTGTGACGTGACTGGGGCATTGGCGATCTGTGCAGAGGGGTGTAAGGAAAGACTCACTGGAATGTGAACTAGTACAGGACTAGTGGTCAATATGGGTTCAGCCATTGTGAGTGGGGTAAGGAGGGGGTGGTAGTGCTTAGGATTGGAGCATCTTCTTCAATGCATACTACAGGGGTCAATGTAGCAATAGTAATGTGGGTATCCAAGCTGACTAATCTAGGTTCAGGTTGGGTCAGTTGGGTAGCCATTGGCACCACGGACTCTAGCAGAGCTGTAATGGAATGGTCTACAGCACTGGAAGGTGTTCTATTGACATCCACTTCCATGGATGATGTTTCCATTTGTGCTATACTTTTGGGGGTTGAGTCTGGTGATTCCTCCAGAGTGAGTGGTGACTCATCTGGGTTGGTTTGTTTGTGACTCTCTTTTGTGGGTGAGGATGGGCTAGGATAAGAAGGTTTATCTATATCCATCTCCTCAGTTGAAGAAGAATTACTACCTGCATCTTCTGTTGAAGATGGAACAGACTCAGCAATGTTTGAGTCTGACTCCAAGTGCACAGACTGAGTTGATTCTGTGTTCATGGAGTCTGTGTGCTCTGCTTCAGCCACACGATCTTCAACAGTCTGGGTCTCAGTACCCTCAATATCACCTGAGTCATCACCCTCCATAGATACAGAAGCAACATATGGGTGATCAATCCATTGCTGCATAGCAGCAGTGATAGGTGCTCCAGAAAGTGGAACCGGATGGTTAAACACTTTATAGGTGAGCACAGGGACATGTATATCTGCATATTTATTGTTAAAGGATATATATACAGACCCAGATAATCTGGATTGGATGCACAAGGAGAGTAGCCTTATAAAAGGTACATTAAAAATTCTGTTAGACTCATTCACCAATTTCAAAATTTCTTGAAAATACAACTCTGCAAAGTTGATGTTTAAACCAGTGATGAATGAGCTCAACAGTTGAGTTTCAAACTCATTTAGCTCCCCTGTGCTACCAGATTTACCTCCTAGACTTCTAATGATGCCAGAGATTAAAAATTTCCATCTGGGGGTGAATCCTGACATCAAGATGGTGCATTTTTCTTTGGTATATCCCAAAGGCAAGTCTAAGACATTCCTAATTAGCTCCTGATCAATGGTAACTGCCCGTTTACCATGATCAATAGTACCAGTAATTGCAGTATTGGTACTATTTGCAGAGCAAGTATACCACCATTCCATAAGAAAATCAGAATATATTTGAGGAATAGTGTTGAAAAATGCTCCCCTTAAAGGATGAGCAGTCATAAAGTTTGTTACTTCCTCAAATCCTTGGTTCTTTTTAGAATCAGGATTGGAAATGGTAGCAACTTGGTTATTTATGCAGAGTTTTACCTGTTTACCCTGTTTAAAGGGTTTAGCGCGGCGATGTTTTCAGGTGCCGTGTAAATCCATTGGTCAGCCATTTTTAAAGATGATTTCGTGAGATTGATTTCGAAAATGGTTGAGCGATTTAGGTTAGGGCTTACAATCTCTGTATATTTTTGGTGTGCAAGTACAAGTGAAGAAAAAGGGGAAAATCATAAATGAGTATTTAACGAAATTAAATTTCCGTTAAATGGGACCCACTTGTCCCCTTTTCTGTAACAGTAAAGCTAAAGCACGTGCACTTTTTGTATTGAGCAGATAAATAAACAACTAGCGTCAAAACTTTTAATGATTATTACCATAAAAATGGTATTGGCATTAAATGCAAAGATATTGTTGTTTATTTATTTTTATTAATAAAATAAAATAAAAATAAAAATAAAATAAATTAAAAATAAAAAGAACTCGGTCTGAGTGTATATTGTTAGTATGTGCAGTGAGTCTGGATGACGTCATACAGACTGAACCATATAACCGACAGACTGAGAGAAAATAATAGAATTGTAAAATCTTTTTGGTATTTTCTTTAAGTTATTTACAAAATATCTCTTAGTCTGTGCTATTTGATTGTATGTAACTGAAGGTACAGACATACAAATTGAAAGGCAGGCACAGACTGAGAGTTGAATCACACAGATTCAAAAGTTTATTAGGGGTTGAGCATTCCTAGTTGACCAAACACATATAAGAATCTATCTTCATTAAGAGGTTTAGTAAAGATATCTGCTAGTTGGTCATTTGTGGGCACATATTTGAGAATCACTTTATCTTTCTCAGCACAATCTCTGATAAAGTGATGTCTGATCTCAATATGCTTTGTCCTGGAGTGAAATACAGGATTCTCAATGATGGCATTGGCACTTTGGTTATCAAACATGATTGGAGTTCTTGTAAACTCCAAATCATAGTCTGCTAGTTGATGTTGCATCCACAACAATTGGGCACAGCAACTACCAGCAGCTACATATTCTGCTTCTGCAGTGGATGTAGCAACAGAATTCTGTTTCTTGCTTGACCAACTGACTAGTTTTCCACCTAGTAGGTGACATCCACCAAAAGTGCTTTTCCTGTCTAATTTGCAACCTGCATAATCTGCATCTGTATAACCAATTAGATCAAAATCAGAGTCTTTGGGATACCAAAGACCCAGGTTAAGAGTACCTTTTAGGTACCTAAAAATCCTTTTTACAGCTTTGAGATGTGATTCTTTAGGTTCTGATTGATATCTAACACATAAACATGTTGAGAACATGATATCTGGTCTACTGGCAGTGAGATATAGTAGGGATCCTATCCTACCTCTATAAGTGGTTTGACAGACTGACTTGCCAGACTGATAATTATCCAACTTATCTGCAGTGCTCATTGGTGTTTTCATTGTTGAACAGTCTTTTAAAGAATATTTAATGAGTAGGTCATTAACATATTTGCCTTGGTTGATGAAGATTCCATCAGGTTTCTGATGTACTTGCAGACCAAGAAAGTATGTTAATTCACCTATCATACTCATTTGTTACTGTTTTGACATTAAATTTGAAAACCATTTGCATAATTTTACATCAGTAGACCCAAATATGATATCATCAACATATATTTGGACTAGTATGACATCTGCCTTGTTCCTTTTGAAGAACAAAGTTTTATCAATTGATCCTCTAGTAAAGTTATTACTCAGAAGATAAGACGATAAAGTGTCATACCAAGCTCTTGGAGCTTGTTTTAGTCCATACAGTGCTTTCTTCAATTTATAGACATGATTTGGAAAAGTTGAACTTATAAAACCTGGAGGTTGTTTCACATAGACTTCCTCCTGTAAGTTACCATTCAGAAATACACTCTTGACATCCTTTTGATAAACTTTGAAGTCCTTGAAAGCAGCATATGCTAAGAATAACCTTATTGCTTCAATTCTGGCTACAGGGGCAAACGTTTCATCATAATCAATGCCTTCTTCCCGCTTGTAACCTTGAGCAACTAGTCTTGCCTTGTTTCTAATTATCACTCCATCCTTGTCCATTTTGTTTCTGTAAACCCATTTAGTTTCAATAATGGTTTTGCCTTTTGGAGCAGGAACTAGGATCCAAACATTATTTCTTTTAAATTCTGTTAACTTTTCCTGCATTGCTTCAATCCAATCATCATCTTTCAATGCTTCTTCAGCTTTCTTTGGTTCAATGATTGACAGGAAGTTTGTGTAGAAACAGAAATTTACAGTAGATAAGTTTAACACTTGAGCTCTTGTTTGTACACCAGAAACATAATCTCCAATTATTTCTTCAATTGGATGATACATGTGTTCTTTGACGCCTAGAGATGATTCACCATTGGATGATAAATCATTTTCATTTAGTGGAAGAATAACAGGACTGAGTTCTGCATTATCTTCAACAGGGGGCAAATCTGAGTCTGTAGAGTTCTCAGACTGAAGACTACTAGACTGAACACTTGTATCAGAAGAACTTGAATCTCTGGACACAGATTCATCTTCAGTTGATGAAGGTACTGTCATTAATTGATCAGGTTGAGCATCTTCATTATCACTTTCAGAGTCCTGTTGTTGGTGAGCAACAACTGGGATTTGAGATTCAGATCCCACAACAGATAATTCTTCTAATGAATGAACATCAGACTGAGAAACATGTTCATTATTAGCAGAGGAAACATCAAAGGTGACATTGATGGTTTCTTCAATTTTATTCCTTCTGTTGTTTTAGACTCTGTAAGCCTTTGAGATAGATGAATAGCCAACAAAAATTCCTTCATCAGACTTAGGTTCCATCTTTGCTAATTTATCCCTTTGATTGAGAATATAACATTTACTTCCAAAGGTCTGGAAATAATGGATGGTTGGAACCTTCTTATGATACAACTCATATGCAGTTTTGCCATTCCTTTTAACCAAAATAGATCTATTTTGGGTATAACAGGCAGTGTTAACTGCTTCTGCCCAAAAATAAATCTTCATTTGACCATGGCATAACATAGTTCTTGCAGCTTCTATGAGTGTACGATTTCTTCTCTCAGCAACACCATTTTGTTGAGGAGTTCTGACAGAGGCAAAGTTTGAATAATGCCTTTGTCAGTACAGAATTCAATAAGAGTAGAATTCTTAAATTCTGTACCATGATCACTCCTGAGTTGCTTGACAGGTGCATCTTTCTGCAATTCTTCCCTCTTGATTAGATTAATAATCTCATCAGGAGCATCACTTTTTGCCTTAAGAAAGATGACCCAAGTATACCTTGTGTATTCATCCACAACCACAAGTGTATACTTCTTTCCACCCAAACTACCAATGCTTATGGGTCCAAATAGATCCATATGGAGCATATGCAGTGGTTGATCAATTGTAACTAACAATTTGGATGGAAAATGGTTCTTGGTCTGTTTCCCTAGTGTACATGCAGGACAAAGTTTGTCTTTTGCAAATGTAACATCAGGCAGACCTCTAACCAGTTTCTTCTTTGACATGAGGTTAATGTTTTTGAAGTTCAGGTGGGATAACCTCCTATGCCATAGCCAGCTTAGTTCTGGCACAGACTGAGTATAGAGACATGTCTCTACATTGATGTCTGCAGAAGAAAAATCCAAGAGATAAATATCTTTCTCTTTTGGCAACTAGCACAGGTTTGCCTTTGGAATTATAGATAACAGCAGCCTTCTTTTTTATTCTGATTTCACTGTCATCATCACAAATTTGGCTTGCACTAAGCAGGTTATGCTTTAATCCCTCAACATAGGCTACCTTTGATATTCTGATGTTGTCAGCCTTCACCACACCATAACCTTTTATCTTGGCAACAGAATTGTCACCATATTTGACAGAAGGTCCTTCTTCTTCTACAAACTCTGACAAATTCTTCAAAGAACCTGTCATGTGTCTTGAACATCCACTGTCTAGGTACCCCTTTTTGTTACCCTGCACAACACAAAAAAAATCAATTAGTTACTTTTGGGAACTCATCTTTTGATGGGTTCTTTAGAGTTGGTTGAAGTCAATTCTTTAGCAGCTTTGTTGGAACCAAGCATGTAAAGTTGACTTTTAACCTCTCTAGTTTTGACTTTGTCATTTGTAGTTGACATTTGTTTAGTCAAAGCAACCTTTGGTTGTTTAAAAATGGACTTTGTGCATTTAATACCCTCATGTCCCATATTTTCACAGTTGTGACATTTTCTGTCCAACATAATGGTCCTTTTGGATTTTGAGTTATTATTTACACTAAATCCTCTGTTAAAATCCTGCTTTGACCCAGCAAATGTTTTAAAATCTGTGGTTAACTTCATTAAGTTTTCACTAAGCAGCTTAATGGTCTCAGTATGGTTGTTAAAAATAGACTTTTGAAAGTCAAACTGAGAGTTAACACAAACAGATTTGGAGTTAAGTTTACTAGACTGAAAATTGATTTTTCCAGACTGACAGTTAGATCTCACAGACTGAGAACTTTTTAACTCCCTTGTTGCTGGTTTTATTCCTTTAAATTTGACCTTTGGCATATTTTTGTCTTGACCAGCTACAGACTGAGATGTGGAAGGTTCAAACATATTGCAACCTTTCTGTTTATCCTTAATTCCTTTTACCTCTTTTTGTCTATTTGAAGATTGTACTGTGGGAATACTAACTTTGCCTTTTACAAATCTTTTCTTTTCAAGTTCTATAGTTTCTAAAGATTCATTAGCGATTATAAGTTCAGGCAATTCAGATTGAGAAGTTTCACAGACTGAGATTTCTGAGTCTGTGTCTTCAGAGTCTGGCTCTGTCTCATATACTAGTTCTTTAACAACTATTTTTGGTCTTATAAAGGCATTTGTCAATATAACTTTATCTCCCACAGTATGACTAAAAGTATGAGGTAAAATTTTAGGTACAAATATAGTAGGTTTTGAGTTTATTTCTGAAAGTAAATGGCTTTTAAGATCAAACTCATCTCCTATGACCGCTTGTATCTGAGCTGGAATCTGTTTGGATAAACAGTCCACATTTTTAAGTGATGAAATACACTAAGATCTACAGATCTTCTCATAATGATCAGCTTTGTTTTTATAAGCTTCCTTTTCCAAACTGATCCTTTTGAGAATATCATATTGAGCATCAAGCTCATGTTTATACTGTTTATTTTGGCTTATTTATTTCACTTTTGACTGTAGATCTTTTTGAACTTGACTGAGTTTAGTTTTAAAATCTTGTATTTCCTCAAGTCTTTTCAAAAAGTTCACATAGATGTGTTCAAACATTTTTTGTTTTTCTGCATCACTATAGTAAAGTTTGAAATGATTTACATTGTAAGCAGATCCTCTGTCCCAATCTGAATGAACACATGCTCTTTCTGCAAATTTGACATCTTTGTCAAACTGGCTCTCTGTGATAGCCATTAAGCACATATCCTCATCATCCTCATATGATGAGGATTCTTCATCAACTCAATGTTCAACAACCAAAGCTTTCTCTAGTTTTTTTGGTTGCTGTTTCTCTCCAATTTTCTTGGAGTTGAAGTACTTTCTTTTGTACTTCTTGGCCTTTTCTGCCCACTTATCAGAACTTGAAGATTCTGCAATCTTCACTCTGCAGTCAGCCGAAATATGACCAACTTGCCCACATTTATAGCAAGTAGCTTTCTTAGGATCAAAAACTGGCCTTCCTTTTGAACCTTTGAATCTTGCTTTTTCTAACCTTTGGGCTAGTAATGCCATTTCAGCTTCTATAGACTCAGTTTCATCATCTGATTCTGAGTCTGTAAGAGTTAGATGGTAATCCGCTCTAGAGAATAGTTCTCTATTTTTCCTTGTTGTTGCAACAAGGGTAGCAGATGGATCTTTTGCAATCCTTTTTGCATTTAGATCTTTTCTGGCTTTGGTTTCTTCAAAATTTAACAAAAGTCCAAACAAGCCAGATAGATCATATGTCTCCAATTTTTCACTTACAACTAATGAAGTAATGACTTCAGAAAAAGTGTTTGGAATGACATCAACAAATTTTGTACAGATTTCAAACTGTCATTTGATGATATCATACCTTTCAAGATCATTGATTAAGATCTGAAATCTAGTATGAATATCAGTTAATGACTCATCTTGACCAGCAGAGAAGTTCTCATAATTTCTTATGAAATTCTTCTTCTTTTGGGATTGTACTAAACTTACACCATCATATTGGCCAGTTAGCATATCTCATATGGCTTTAGCAGTTTTACAGCCAGATATCTTAGCAAAGATAGGCTCAGTAACTGCATTGCCCAGAATGGATTTGGCCTTAAAGTCTAATGCATATAGTTGCCTGTCCAGATCAGTCCAGGTATTTTTGGCAGCCTCAACAAATTTTCAGGTGTCACAATAATACCATTTGCATCTAAAGTTGCAGGAACTATTCTGCCGGGAATAATGGGTCCTTCCTGAATGACTCTAAGCATTTCATCATGAATGCTAGCAAGAAACCATTCAGCTTTCAATTTCCAGTGGGTAAAATTTACACCATTGAAGATTGGAATTCCCTTTCCAGCCATAGCAATAGAATAAGTCATTTTTCAAAGAAGAAAATGTAGAGAAAATGGGTTTTGAAGATAGTTTGATAAAACTGGGTTCCTTTTGATCGTTAAAGATATAATTAATAATTAAATCTTTATTCGCTCTGATACCGGATTAAATAACAAGTATTTAATATATTAGTTTATATTTAAGTTATATCAAACAGGTTAATTAATTAAGGCGGAAAACAAGATTAATTAAAACACCGAATATATTATGAATTAAAGTTTTATTCACAATAAATGGTTTGTCTTACAAGGAAGACAGAGTATTCAAACACACACAGATTGTTTGAATACGATCCAAGTAGTATACTATGATACAATTATCACTACAAACTTAACCGCAAGTGTAGTAATACTTTTAGCCTAATCTTAAAGGTCTTGTACACTATTTTTCTTGGATACTTCTTTGTGGTGCTTTTGAGCTGCTATTTATAGAATTGAGTATCAACTCTATATTAACCAGCTCAGTTAGTTGTCCAAGGGATAACAAGTACATCTTGGGCAACTTTGCACTCTTTCCTTTTTGCTTTTCTTGGAAATAGAAAAAGCAAAAGGTACAAGGTTTCTTTGCTGAGAAAAAAACCTTTCTCCAATGTTTGACTTTACTCAAACATCTCTTCAGTTGTACCGTAGCCTGAAAAACTTCTTTTGTACGATTGTACTTTTGTTCTTCAATCTCTGCTCTTCAGTCTGTGCTCATCAGTCTGTGCTCATCAGTCTGTGATCTTCAGTCTGTGAAGCCTTCTGTCTTCAATCTTCATTCTTCAGATGATGAGTTCATAAATCTTCAAATAGAGCACGGCTTTCAGTCTGTGAGAATTTTTCAGTCTGTGAAGCACAGACTCAGGAAATCACTAAGTTTTTCTCGAATACAACTGAGTTAGATTTTGACTCTTCAAATTTATAACTTGGGTTTAATCATTGTTTTTCCCAACATAATATCTTACTAATTCTCTTAATGGAATAACAAGTATGTTGTCAACAATATAAAAGTTTTGTACTACTGACCAATTAAAATTAATAAATTATTCCTTTCGTATTGTTTCCTTTTGACTTTCACTTAAGTACATGTTCGGTCATTAGTTAATATCATCTAATTTAATAATTAGGTGTTATGTTATTAAAAGCACAAACAACTATTTCTTCTATTAAAATCATCATAAGGCTGATAAATTTTAAAAGGCATAAATTTAGCTTATCTTAATCCATCAAATACCTCTTAGTGTTGTGATTTACTCTTTATATATGTACTTCAATTGTATTTTCTTTATCAATTTTAGTATTCATTAAATAGTCATATTTTATTAATTAATTCAATGCATAATGTAGATCCATCGACGTCAAAATGATTGTCACTAGTCACACTTTAGAATTTTACTTTCAATGTTTTCATACTTATGTTTCTTCACATTTTCAAACTAACTAATCAATTAATTGGCCGCATTGTAAAATAGTCCCCACATTATTAAATGACTTTAAGTTATTTAATACCACGTGATACATGTGTGTACAATTTGTAACAAGTGAACATAATTCTCTTTCAAACATCTAATGGTAGGTGTCAAGGCAATTCAAAAAGTTAAAAACGTGAAAATGATATTGACGACATTATTAATATATATACTCTTACGAGTCGAGTCAAAAATCCAACAAGGTCACTTGAACCTCGATTCTTAAATGACTTTGACTCTTACAAATCGTTTATTAGTCGTGTTTGACTCTTCTGAGTCTTGTACGACTCTTACGAGCCAAAAAAATCATACAAACTTTTAATGTAATCTGATAATAAAATTAAAGGACAAAATAGGAAAAAGAAATGACTATAATCTATTTTTAATTTAGCCTTTGTGTTGATTGACAGTCAACGACTTAACAACTAACTCTCACTATGTTTTGCTTCTGTCAAGAACAAAAATCTTAAATTATAATATACATATACATATAAACATATGCATTTATTGTAAAACAGTGACTTTTACGAGTCGCGTCGAATCACGAGTCGCCAATTAAAAATTGAAATTTCGAATCACAAATTAACAAATAACAACTATGCTTCATGTATTCATCAAATGATAGAAAGTATTATACTTTATTATGCATGTACATGACAAAAATATTGGAAAAACTAGTTTTGTAGTACTCAATCTACTGAAGAAATATGTTGATTATGTATTCGATCGATCATCAAATAATATGAAACAGGGGAAGAAAAAACACCTAAAATTAAAGTTCCTCCAATAAAATAAAAAAACAATATGATAATCATTTGGGCTTTAAGTATTTGTTGTAGTTAATTAAATTAATGTAATAATATTTACGATTAATTAACTAGTAACATTATATCCAATGATCAAATGCATGTGGCTATACAGCAATATATGTACATTTTTATTTAAGTGTATTATCTCTTTGGATTTGGAAACTCAAGTTGTATTTTGGAAGAATATAAGGGTCTGGCTATAGGATGTCGGATATGATAATGTTGTTTAATACACTAACAACCAAAAAAGTATGAAACAAATATGTTTAAAAATGAATATTGTATACAATATAATAATAATAATAATAATAATAATAATAAATAATAATAATAATAAATAATTAATAATAATAATAATAACAATAATAATAATATAATAATAATAACTTCTTCTTGTTACATTCATTGTCCCATATTTATCTACAGTTTTCAATCCTCAAATATACTTAAAAAAGTAAACGTGGTAAAAATGAATTATTTAATCAGAAATAATGTGTGATACCAGGAATAAACACTAGCTAGAGGCCCAATTACAGGTCAGCTTGCATTGAATCAGTCACTATTCTGTCTATAAGAGCTAGATGTGATTTTTAGCTTACATAAACAACACAGTTAACAATTCTTATAACAAATTAACACCATGGCAACCCAATCCAAATCAAAATCCATCTCCAATCCATATTCTTTCTCAAAGATGAATGTTGACGAAGACGAATGGGTCGAAAGCATGCGTAAATCGATTCTCGAACATGAAGAAGAAGTCGACAAAGTTCCCGTTTGTATCTTCACCGTCCCAAAAGTACTTCTAGCCACCAATCCCGAATCATACATCCCACAACAAATCGCATTAGGCCCGTTTCATCATTGGCGCCCGGAGGTTTACGATATGCAAAGGTACAAGCTTGCAGCAGCACGAAGAACCCTAAAGAAGTATAATATTAACTTCGAACGTATGGTGGAAACAATGAAGAAAAAAGATGAGGCTCGAATTCGAGCTTGCTATCATAAGTTTCTTGATATGTCCGGAGACGCTTTGATTTGGATGATGGCTGTTGATATGGCGTTTTTACTCGAATTTCTTGTGGTTTATTCCATGAAAGAAGAAGGTCGAGTTCTTAAGAAAGTTAACTCTTCGGTCTCTCATTTGGTGGACGGTTCTGGGAAGAAACTATCACATATGGCGATTCTTCGTGATTTGGTAATGGTAGAGAATCAGATTCCCTTGTTTCTTATCAAGACGATGCTAGAACATCAGTATAAGAAGAATACCGACGATCATGAAATGGTCGCTAAAGAGACGTTGAAAAAGATGTTGATGGGGTTGTACCATGAGCTTACTCCTTTTCAAGAAAAAGATTTACCAGATGTTGACATCAACGACTGCGATCACTTGCTTGATTTTCTCTATCATTTAACCGTGCCAAATAATAAAGAATTAGGGATCATGGAGGCTGAAATCGACATCGAAGAAGAAGGTATTGCCGAGGTTAAAGGTGAAGAAGAACAAGAAAAAGACAGTTTTGCGAAAGAAAGTGAGGTTCGGCGGTTTATGAATTATATATGGAACATTCTCTCTAAATCAAACGCAGGTTTAGTAAAGTTATTCAAGAAACTTATTTTTGGGAAACCAATGGCTTTGTTAATGAAATTACCATGGAAGATTATTTCTAATCTTCCTATACTTAAAATCATGAAAGAACCCATGGAGCGTATGCTCGAGAAGTTCCAAGGTGAAGGCGAGGAAAAATCGGAAGAAGATGTTGGCGAACAAAAGGCGCCAACGATTGAAGAAATCACAATCCCATCTGTCACCGAAATGGCCCAAGCAGGGATCCATTTCTCACCGGTAAACGGTGGAATATTTGACATTAGTTTTGATCACATAACATCTACACTTTACCTTCCTGTAGTCGATTTGGACGTTAACACCGAGGTTTATTTAAGAAACTTGGTAGCATACGAAGCGTGTGTTGCAGCCGGCCCACTGGTTGTGGCTCGTTACACCGAGTTAATGAATGGGATAATCGACACTGAAGAAGACGCGAAGTATTTGAGAGAAAGAGGGATAGTTTTGAATCATTTGAAGAGTGATAAGGAGGTTGCTGATTTATGGAATGGGATGAGTAAGTCTGTGAAGTTGACTAAAGTGCCAAAAATGGATAAAGTGATTGAAGATGTGAATAAAAGGTATGGTCAAACATGGAGGGTCAAATTTGCTAAATTTATGAACACATATGTGTTTGGATCTTGGAAGTTTTTAACGATTTTGGCTGCTTTGTTTATGTTGTTGTTAACGGGATTACAATCTTTCTGCTCAGTGTATAGTTGTGCTCGTGTTTTTCATCAGCTACCAGATATCCAAGGAGCATCTGAAGGGAACTAGGGAGTGTACCATTGTTCATGCATACATGCTTAGTATCCATTTGAACTTGTACAATATTTTGTAATATTTTAATTTCTTAATTAGTATATGACTTATGCTTCCAAATTTTTGTAATGTTTTTATTAAGTTTGAAATTTTGGATTAGCCCGTATGACAATAAACGCCAATCTTCTTCTTATTATATATCAGTAACTTGGATTTTTGTTTCTTCTTATTGATATAGTCAGTTAGTCACTCATTAAATTCTTATCGTTACTGCAAGTGACTCCTCCTCTTTTTGCAATCCTAAATTCCAACAGTTGCCATCCTACCTGCTTCCATGGTGTCACGTCTCAAACTTTCAAGGTATTTATTACTCCGTATTTATAAATTAATGAAGTAAGAGTTTGAATGTATGTACTGGATGGTGACTACGTTGAATTTAGAAGTCAAAGAATGGAGTCAAAGTGGTCAAGAAGGATTAAAAAATCAAAACTATTGAGCTTTTGGGCTTTTGATAAAAGGAGTAATTTGAAACTTGAAGCCATGAAGGGCTAAAGTTACCAAATTTTGATTGAGATTAGGAGTGATATAAATACAATCAACTAACTATCACTAACAGAAATAACGAACTAACTTATATCAGTTGAGAACCATACACTTTTAATCTAGCTCAAAGTTTTTGCATCTGTATAGATTATATGGATTGTTGTTTATCAGTTTAAATAAGTGGAATGAGAACTATAACTCTAATTTAATTGGACAAAAGTTCTTAAAATGTAATGTTTGTTGATAAGGTGTTGACTTTAATTGGTCAAAATTCCGTTTAATGAGTCAAGATGGTTAAGTTTTCGAGTGTAATGTCATAGAGGATATAAAAGGATGTACTTGATAGTGTAATATATAACATCATTTGAGAATACTAAAGCTGATTTTTGTTGTCTTGCTAAAAGAAATGGTGAAAGTGGATTAAAGATGCAATATTGGGCCAAAAGAGACCCAATGGGTACAAAATTAATTTTTAAACTGATACTAAAGGGCATGAAACAAGTATTTTAACTCGTACAGGTTAATGGTGAAGTAGGAGTGTGTGGATTGGAAAACGGGTCAAATGTGCGATCGGTTTAAAATAGAGAAGGCTTCAGGTGAATACCCAAACGTTGCCAACTTGTGAGTTGGGGATATACATCAAACATTATTTTACGTATGCACTACCTTATTAAATTGCTTATGCGGATGCTTACCTGTTGCCGAGTTTTGGTGGGTACTACCATAGCTAGGCCACTGTGGTTATTATGAAGTTATAAACTTTGGCTTAGATCGGTCGTTAGACATAATGCACAAAAGCAGAACAGAGTAAAATCACATTTTTCTATTGATTAAAATTGTCACTTTGCATCTATTATTCGGTTTATGTAATTTTCAATCACACTAGAATCACCAACAACGTCGTGATCAATCAATTACAAACGAGTGGTGCATATTAGGTGTGACGTGCTTAGGAGCTTAACCATCTATGCGAAAAGCCGAAAGACCCATTCACACATGTGACACTTTTTATATTTGTCTGAATTAAAAATCCCACTACGTTGTGTTCGAACATGTCCCCAAAATGCTCAATCAATAATGCAGAAACTTGGAGTCAATAACAAGGCATTTCAGTGTTGCTGTTGACATATTTATGATCGACTTGAGTTGTATCATTATTAACGAGTAAATGAACAAGATTAAAACCTGTCAATAAGGCAGTAGCTATGAATGTTATAGAAAATAGAAGTATTTAATTAACAAAATGAGTGAATATAAATCGATCAGGCCAATCGACTTCAAACTTAATTATACCGAAAATTCACATGGCAAGAGCTATCAATAGTCCAACACGTCCGTATTAGTACGTACTTCTGGTCCTCTGGTCTATATTGCTATGTTAGTGGTGGTCCGTGGTGACCGGTGAGGATGACATATCCCCAACAAAAATTATCAAAAAATATAATATTAGTAATTAACCATCACTATCACTATCAATTAGGGAGTATGAAGATTCCTGCTTTAAATCCAATCACCATGCATTCTAACTCTAGCTACTTTTTAAGGATCGACTTGATCACAGTCAAGATTATATTTACTAATGCTTTGAAATCTTAACAAGAAATTTGCGGAATAATACTTGCTAAGTTTGGAAGATATGAATATAACAGTTTGTAATACAAAAAGTAATAAACAGAACACTACAATTCGTATAACAAAAGCTCCAATATTATTACTTGAATAATACGAATATACTTGATTGTATTGGGGTTACAAGAACCTTGAAGCTGACTTGACTAATCTATATGAAAGTCTTACTAGTCTGTATACTATGTTACAAATGTTCTATCTTTATACACAAACTTTACAATGCATGTCATACCTCTAAGGTATGGAACTCTACTTATGAAATATAGAGTTACTATTACACGTGATTGTAATTAATACATGTAAGTCAACTATCTAAGCATGCTCTGTTATCGCAAAGCATTCCATGTTTTGTTGCGCATACTTGGTGAGGATTAGGTAACTGCAGACCTACTTGCGCCGCATATCCATTGGATAAGACCAGCAGTAGAAACATTGGAAATTAGTCCAGCAGTACTAACTCCAGAAGTCCTTCCAGCAGTATTAATCTTGAACTTGATCTAGCAGTACTAAGTCTTGAATATGCTGGCAGTAGAAACTCCTGCAGCAGCATTAATTTTGAATCAGCAGTAGAAACTTTGACTAGCAGTGCTAACTTTTGTAGGCTTAGCAGTACTAACCATTTTGGACTAACAATCTCCCCTAAAACTTATGCTTTCTACCCAACAGCATTAAGTTTCTGCAGATTTGATCTTTGAATATTTTGGGGATCATTTTTTCTGCTTATACATTCTCTTTAGATATTTCTTTAAGTCTCTTATCAAAGCTGATGCAACCTCAAGATTTGTACATTTCACTTTGTGTCGCACCCCCAAATTTCGTGTGCAGCGGAAGTCGGGTCGGGGCGCGACTAATCATGGATCATTATATAAGATTACATTGAACGACCACTATATGCATCGTTTGATAAACAGTACAAAATAATACAAGTCCTTAGAGTTCGCATCTAGACCGCGAGATTCTAATACATAACTAAATTATACCAAATATAGTAATGCAAGGAAATCTCCATTTGAAAGTTGTTGTAAAACATGCGACTCGAACTATTGCTTCATCAAGCAATCCTACTGCGTTAGTGAATCTGAGAGATACACGCTAAAAGGTCAACAATAATGTTGGTGAGTTCATAGGTTTAAGCAATTGTATCGTTTTACCACAATATCGTTACTGTAATTCACAAGATTTAAATAGTTGTGTTGCTCTACCGCAATGTTTAATAGTAAATCACATGATTTGAAATAGTTGTGTTGCTCTACCGCGATGTTCAAAAGTAAATCACAAGGTTCAAATAGTTGTGTTACTCTACCGCAATGTTTAATAGTAAATCACATGATTTGAAATAGTTGTGTTGCTCTACCGCAATGTTCAAAAGTAAATCACAAGGTTCAAATGGTTGTGTTGCTCTACCGCAATGTTTAATAGTAAATCACATGATTTGAAATAGTTGTGTTGCTCTACCGCAATGTTCAAAAGTAAATCACAAGGTTCAAATGGTTGTGTTGCTCTACCGCAATGTTTAATAGTAAATCACATGATTTGAAATAGTTGTGTTGCTCTACCGCAATGTTTAATAGTAAATCACATGATTTGAAATAGTTGTGTTGCTCTACCGCAATACTGTAAAAGTAAATCAAAAGGTTTAAGTGTTTGTATAGCTTTACCGTAATATCGTAATTGAGTTGTATTGCTTTATCGCAATATCGCATTCGTTGGTATTGCTTTACCGCAATATCGCATTCGTTGGTATTGCTTTACCGCAATATCGCGTTGGTATTGCTTTACCGCAATATCGCGTTGGTATTGCTTTACCGCAATATCGCGTTCGTATTGCTTTACCGCAATATCGCGTTCGTATTGCTTTACCGCAATATCGCTTTCGTATTTCTTTCCTAATAGTTCATGCGTTTGAAACTTAACCAGAAACACGTTCGTGAAACTTGCTAGTGCCTAAATCTAGCACACTAGTTATAAATATTTATTAAGTGTTTTCTATACTTGTATTCCTAAAATAAGGAAAGGAAACATGAATTCTCACCCCAATGTAAAATCAAAACAGTTTAAAAGTGGGGCTATGAAACTCACCTGAGTCTTGTGCGTAAGCGTTGTTAATAGCAAGTAGGTTTTCAAACTCGTAACCTTCTAGCGCCTTAAACGCGTAAGGTTATATGTAAGTAGATGTCTCAAGAGATCATCCATGCTAGTTCTCCACTCAACTAGTTATGTCCAAATGTTTGGTTATCGTTTGTGTTTAGAAAACAGGTACGGCCCGTTGGTGACGTTTTGTAATAATAATTCCCGCAGACATTACTATTATGTTTGTTTCGTTGTATACTTATAAAAGTATATGTATTACGTGTACGAGAAATGTCGTATATGATTATTTGTTATTTGTGGTTACGCGTATTGAATACTTTGTGAAAACATGGTTTTAACCAAACGGTTTTATGCGACACAAAGAGTTAGTGTCGCAGGTTACTGCGACAATTGCAATGGTTGCGACACTAGGCTTAGTGTCGCAAGTGACAAGAATTTAATTTGTTGCGACACTAGAGATTGAGTCGCAGTCGAGCAATTCAATAAGTGTGCGACACTGAGGTTTGCATTGCGACATAGGGGTAGTGTCGCAGGTTAGTACTGTCAGTTATAAATGTTGCGACACAAGGGTAGTGTCGCAGGTTAGTACTGGTTTTAAAGGTTGCGACACAGGGTTAGTGTCGCACCCGATTTGGGCCTGGTGCGACACTAAGGGTCTGATGTGTTTTCGGGTTCGGGAACTTGGTCAAACGTGCTCGGTTTGACCCGAAACTTTTAGACAAGTCTTAAATAAGTTTATAAAGTCTAAGAAAATTGTCGTTGCGTTTTATAGTGGCCCGGAAGTGTCGTTTTCAACAAACAACCAAAACAGCCCCTAAGGGTGTCGCACCCCCAAATTATGATGCAGCGGAAGTCGGGTCGGGGCGCGACTAATCATGGATCATTACACAAAGTTAAGGCAAACGACTCTATATGAGATGTTTTGAAAATAATACAAAGTAATTACATTAGTAATCCAGCCGTTTACATTAAGATTTGAGTTCGCGAATAGTTCAAGAGATTCTAATACATGACCAATGTTACAAAATAGTAATGCAAGAAAATCTCTGAATGTTTATAAGCATGCGACTCGAGCTATCGTGTCCTGGGGTAGTCCTACTCCTGTTGAGAACCTGAGAATACATACTAAAACGGTCAACATAATGTTGGTGAGTTCATAGGTTTGAAACTGTTATCAAAAGTTGGTAATAATCACAAGATTTCATCAGTGTTGCACGAATGCAAAAATAAAAGTATACTATTGCCATGAGTCTCACAGTTCGACGCTTAACCTAGTTTTTGCCTCGGGCAGACGTGTAATCCAATACACCTGTAACAGTCAAATATTAATGCGTCCGTGGGTCGGCTAGAGCGACTAGCCCGGACGGGGATGTCAATCCCCGATAGATCTATCCAATAATACTCGCGCTTATACAATTAACGAACCATGATAAGGTGAGGACTTTTAGTGGATTAAAGGTCTCATGCAATCCGTATAAAAGTTGTTTCAGTTACTTGTGATTATAATAATCAGTGTATGTAATCTCACCCCATAGTATAAACAGTAAAAGCGGGGCTATGAGACTCACCTGAGTCTTGTAAGCGTGCGTTTAAGTTAATAAACGTTTGTCCAAAGTGTAACCTTCTGGCGCCCTAAACCCACAAGGTTATGTATGAGTGAATGTCTCAAAAGATCATTCATGTTAGTTGTCCACTCAACTAGTTATGTCCAAGTGTTTGTTCATTGTTTGCGTTTAGAAAATATGTATGACCCGTTGGTGATGTTTTGTAATAATAATTCTCGAAGACATTATTATTATGTTTGTTTCATTTTATACTTAATAGAGTATATGGGTTTCATATACGTAATAAGTTATATGTGAACGTCCGTTATTACGCGTGTACGGTACTTTGTGAAAACATATTTAGAATAAGTCTGTGTTATGCGACACAATGGTTGTGTCGCCGTATGGTGTTGCGACATGAGGGTAGTGTCGCTGATTGTAAATTTTAAGATAATTTTTGCGACATAAGCATTAGTGTCGCAGGTCATGATTTTTCATAAGTATGCGACACAAGTCATTGTGTCGCTAGTTTCAGCGACATTGAAATTAGTTGGCGACACAAGGCATATTGCGACATTTGGTTAGTACTGTTTGAAATTTAGCGACACAAGTGTTAATACGGTTAGTTGAATTATTGCGACACTAACTTAGTGTCGCAAGTTAGTACTGCTTTATGATTTAAGCGACACAAGCTCTGTGTCGCAGATTAGTACTGCTGTCATTACGATTTAGCGACACAAGCCTTGTGTCACAATAACCTTGGGCCTTCTGCGACACAGACGGGCTGTGATGTTTTTGATTTTTTCGGGAACTTGCTCAAATGTGCTCGGTTTGACCTGAAACTTTTAGGGAAGTCTTAAATATGTTATTAGAGCTTAGAAAAGTCATCGTTACGTTCCGTGGTTGACCCGAAAGTGTCGTTACATATTTATTGCAAAATCAGTCCATGAGTTCGTTTTCTTAGTTTTTGGGTTGTTTTCGGGGTTCGTTTTGACTAACCAAAGTTTCAAAGTGAGCTCCAAGAAAAATCATAGTTGTTCCTACATATCTTAGCTACTTCCAGTAAAAATTTCATAACTTTTGGTCAAGTATAGCTCACGAAATCGTCCAAGGATTAGGCAAAGGTCCAGCAGGTCGACTTTTGGACCTTTGCTCAGTGTTTGGTTCATATCTCACGATTTACAAAGCTTCAGAAAGAGTGTGAGTACAATTTTGAAAAGTAACAGAAAAAGCAAACTTTTCCAAGTAGTTTCAGTCATTTTGGAGTTGTAGATCTCGAGATATGCTTTCCCAAAGTTGGTCAATTTTTCTGTCCAAAAGGACAGTCCAGACACATAATTTTGTAAAATCGTTTTCGCGTATCAAATGACCTCAGAAAATCGTCAAACCACTTGGGTTTGAAATTAGACTCCTTGAACTTGATTTTAGACCCAAGAATCGTTCGATTTGGTTAAGAAATGAGTTAGATATCGTGTGTTAAAGTCGGGTTAAGTTTTTGTCCGAAGGTTAATAGCTTTACCCGAAAGTTTTTAGCATTATCTTTTGGTTTTCGGTTTAGATCTTGGACATAATCAGTGTAAACGAACTTCTAACATGTACATTAACATTATCCAAGGAAAATGAACAAGATTTGAGAGGATTCTTACAAGAGAAACTCGATTTAAAGTCGAAATGAAGAAAAGTGGGCTGCTGTGAATGTTTTCTTGTTTGTGAGCTTGTTCTTCTTCTTCTTGTTGTTGTAGATGATGATGGTGGTGACTAGAACTCTTGGAGGGGCTGAGAATGGTGGTTGTGGTGGTGGAAGGAGGCTGGAAATGGAGGGAGAGAAAGAGTAGAGGTGGAAAGAGGGAGTGAGTGATTTGTGTGTGAGAAATGAAGTAGTATGGGATGGGCCAAGAGGGTTGAAGGGGGAAGAGGGCTGGTTGGGCCTGCTTTTGGGCTGGATCTGGTCGTCCTTGGGCCTGGGCCCATCGTGGTTCTCGGGCTCATGATTTGCTTCTTGATCTCGTGTTACGTTCCTCGGTCGGTTAAACGTTAATCGCGCGCGTTATAATTAAATCGTTAACGTTTAGTTCTCGTGTTTATATTTGAACACGACATTGTTATTTTAAAGTGTCAAAATGTTCTTTAATACTTTATTGAATCTTTTAACACATTTGCCAAGTTTCGTTCGGTGTCAGGTTCGATTCGTGTGTTTTTGTCGCGTACGATACGTTTTATAGGAAATGTGAAACGTTTTAGATATTATCGTAATAATATAAGTTAAATAACAATTATTTGTCATAATTATATTATTTAATAAAATGTTTTTCACCAACGTCCATATTTATTGTGTCGGATTCCATCCGATCGAATTTGCGTAATTTACAGTTAATTACGTACGTGCGTATAATACAATATACAAGGTGTCCCGTAATTAGTCCTATTTCACACTAATTACATGTAATAAGGATCTATGATTAATCACTAATGACGGCCTAATTTGTCGGGTGTCACAAAGGGTGTGTTTTCCAGATTTTTAGGTCCGTTTCATCTCTCGTTTTCGCCTAGTTGTGGTCCGCAATAAATTTCGAGAAAAATCATGGTTATTCTACTATGTCTTAAGTATTTTATGAAATTTTTCCAAAATTTTTAGAGGTCGTTTAGTCAGTTAAATAAATTCACAAATCCCCTGAGGTCCAGTTTTGACCAATCCGGACACATTTCATAAACCGATTTTTATAAAAAAATCCGTATATTTTCAAGCAAGTCCATAGAAGAACTTTTTTTACCCAATATATTTTGTGAGATTTTGGCACAAACCTCATATGTTTTAGAGGTCTAGAACTCAAGATATAGGCTCGGAAAGTTGGTGCAAAAATCTGTCACCCGAGACAGAATGGCGACACGTTTTTGTAAAATCATTTTCGGGTATCAAACGGTGTCAAAAAATTACGAAACCACTTGGATCTAAAAGTTTACTTCTTAAACTTAATTTTTGTCTTTTGAATCATCTATTTTCATTAAGTTTTGAGCACGAAAATGCTCCTTGAAGTCGAGCTAAGTTTCTGCCCAGAAAACTGTTAACATTTTGTGTTTGTAAAAACGTTTTTCGACTTTGTTTTTGGACATGATCTTGTTAAATGGACATTATAACATGAAAATAAACATGTTCCAAGTAAAATAGAAGGGAGATGAAGTCTCTTACAAAGGAGATGATGAAAGCACGAAGAAATGGAAGTCGTGAGCTCGTTTTCTTGCAAACCGAAATGGTGGTGCTATGGTGGTTTATGGTGGTGATTGTGGTGGCTTGTGGTGGTGATGTGGTCTTCTGGAAATCGCAGGGATCGAGGGGAGAAAAGGTTGGGAGAGATTGAGTGAAGATGGGAGAATGGTTGAGTGTGAAAGTGAATGAGGGAGTGAGGAGGTATGGTGTAGATTGAAGGAGAGGGAGGTATGGTGTGTGGAGTGGTTGGTTTTAGGGGGGCCCACAAGGATGTGGGTTGCCTAAATTTTGTTCCTCAAGTTTATGTTACATGCGGTACCCGTTTACCCGTTCGTTTCGTCGTTCGTTTAAACGTTAAACGTTTATTATTCAAGTTTTTCGTTAACGATTTATTCGCGTAATTTTTGGTTGAAGTTTAATTTAAAATACTTCATTTAAAGTTATTGAAATATATTTCGAACTTCGTTCAGTTGTCGGGCACGATTCGCGCGTTTTCGTCGCGTACGGTACGTTTAATACAAAACATAAAACGTTCGTATATTATTGTACAGTAATAATAAAATGTAAATAACTACTATTTAATTATAAAATAGATTTACGTTATTTATGAAAAAGTTTTCACCAACATCCGTATTTATAGTGTCGTAATCTTTCCGATCGAAATTGCGTAATTACAATTAATTACGTACGTTTATCCGAAGTGTTACCAGTATTTAGTCCTAATCACGAACTAAACATATGTAGTACGTTTCTAACTTAAGGTAATTAACTACCCTTAAGTACCGGTTGTCACACTTTGTGCTTCATCATACTGATTACAACTGCAGGTTTCCAAGGATAGCTCTTACCAATCAGAAAGTATCCTACACCTCATCTACCTGGCTGAACGTGTGTAATCTACAGCTATCAAAGCAATACCAATAGTTGACAGGTGAATACTCCTTCATGAATATCCTCATCTCTGCTTCAGGAGTGTACATTTGTTTTAAGTACTCAAAGAGTTGATGATGATCATCATATCCTCTTACTCCTCCAAATCTTTTTAACCCAACTTCATACATCTCATCTAAATCTTTTCTTCTGAAAACTTTAAGCATAGAGAAGAAGTTTTTGTACATCTCAAATGACCCTCCTGCTCTAATCACCTTAAATTGCCTTCTGTTTGAACTATCTGGTGTTTGAAACCAATCTATGATTGGATAATTCACCTTCAAGGGCTCACAGTCAGCTGTATCAATAATCACCAAACTTCTATCATCATCATTCTTATCCTCAACCCTATCCTCAGCAGTGGATGGCACCTTAGTATGCACATCCTGTCCTATTCTCTGCTTCTTCTACACCTTTTCAGAGTAACTTTCACTTTGTGTGCCCTTGGTAGCATCCTTCTTCCTTTCAAACATTTTGATACCCTCTGGAATAGGTGTATCATGCATACCTTTTAACTTCCTTTTTTTCCATCCTTATATCTTCAGATGATCCCTCTTTCAGAATGCTCTATTCTCTATCATTTCTTTCTTTCAGTGCATCAAAAGACATTGCTCGAAGGATCTTCACATTTATGCTCAAAGCATTCCTTAAGAATGCTACATAATCTTTCTTCAGTTGAGCTTTTGTCTTTGGCTTAGCCTTCTGCTTTTTGTATCTAGCTTCAGACTCCCTTCTTTTCTTTTCATTTAATAATCTTTGTAGCTCAGCTTTCCTTTCTTCTTCTATATACCTCTGCCTCTCCTCTTCTTGCAATCTCGTTGCTAATTCTTCATCTGCCTCTATTTGATGTTTCCTTTTGAGAGGCCTATCTTCTTCAATCATGATACCCTTTCCTTTATCTTTGGCAATAATCTGCTTTGCTTTTACTATAGGTGTAAGTTCTGATGGTTCTTTGATGCTTACACCTTTTTCATTCTGTTTCTCTTTCTCCTTTGGGCTCTCAGACACCCTTAGCAAAACCTCAACAGCAGTAATTTCATCATTCCCTACGGCAGTACTAACTGGCTCACCTAGCCCAGCAGTATTAACTTCTTCTGCACCGGCAGTACTAACTGGCTCATCAATCCCAGCAGTATTATCTTCTTCTTCATCAGCAGTACTAACTCCAATACTAGCAGTAGTAACTAGAGCTGTATTAACATTTTCTAATAACAGCTTAACAATCCCATTCAACCTTGATATCTCATCACCTTGAGATGCTAGCATTTCCTTCTGCCTAGCCACCTCCTCTGTTAAATTGGTACAAATAACCGTCAATTCCTTTAGTGATAAGCTATCCTCACCACTGCTAGAGGTGTTAACCTCTATTAGTGGATCATTGGAAGATTTAGCCAATGTCTTATACCTAGTCTGAGCATCATTGACCCCCAATATGGTTTCTTAGCACCTGGGACCACTGGATACATTGATATTCACTGGATCCTCTGCAATAGACGAATCCAATGGCATCTCTATATCCTGTGTTGCCGTGGATTGGGTCCTATTTCCATTACCACTGTCCTGTTCTCTCAATGGTGCAGAATCAGTAGTGGTAGTCCTTTCCACATGGTCTCTCATCTCCATGTTGACTACCTCATTTATAGATTGTGACTGAGGCATTTGAGGAAGAGGAGCCTCAGATGCCTGTTTTGTAGCATTTTTTGCTTTCTTGGAGGTTGGCTTGGGGTCCCTTGTTTTCTTTGGTTTTGAAACAGCAAGTGTGTGTAGAGAAGTAGTGGGTGTGGCTACTTCTTTACCTGCTGTGGAAGGTGCACTAAGCATATGTGCAGTCAAATTTGTGACCCTCCCAGAAAACATTATGCCTTTAACTGACCCTGTTCTTCTCATGTTTGAAAATATTTTTTGAGTATGAGAGAGGAGAACAATCTTACCACCAACTCTTGGTAGGTCAGTTAGTTCATTATCAAAAATATATTGTAAGAACCTTGGATATATCAAAAATTTTGAGTCGGCATGTTCCAGGTTATACAACATTCCTGTGAAAATCATTTTCGAAAAATTGAACTGCATGTTATTAGCTAAGCAGATCAAAGCAGAAGCAATGTTACTGCTGAACTGATCCCATGCAGTTCTCTTTTAAGAAATACATTGTTACAGGGTATGGATTAAATATTTCTATTGTAGGGAAAATATGGATTTTAAAAGGGTTAGTTTATTTAACTCCCCCTCATACCCTAGCAACACAAGATTTTCATAAATTTGAGTAACAAGTAAGCATTCAATACCTTCTTCATCATGTAGTTGAAGATGGGCACGAATGAATGCCTCTGTAACTCTGACCGTTTGCCCTGCAACTTTGCCGATGATCGTTGTAACCCCCATCGACTTCTGCTTTTTCAGCAGAAGTCCAAAAATCGTTTAGATGGGAAATGAAAATGACGGGGTTTACAAAAAGTGCAAGCTTTAAGTTGCTATTTTTCAAAAAGTTTACAATTTTATAAAAATCTTCTCCCCTTTCGGTTTTAGCAAATAAGCAAGTAAGTTGTGCTTTTCTGCAGTTGGTAAAACGATGTTTGAGGATGAAGGAGAAGTCATTTTAGTTGTTAAAACTGAAAGTTGTTTTTTTTTTTTTTTTTGAAAAAAGTTGATTTTGATCGCTTTTTGAAAATTCGAAGTTAGCTGTAGGTGAAAAGGTGAAAAGTGAAAAGGTTGGTTATTTATACTATTTGAAAATGAGCATCATTAAATGCCCTAATTTTAAAATAGCATAAAATGTACTAGTAGTATTAAATGTGGAATTTTGTACGAGCAGTATTAAAAATACGCGCAGTACTAAAAACATGCTAGCAGCAGAAACCTTTTATTACAACTAACAGTTGTAACACAGATTAATATAACTAACAGTACTAACTTATAAAGGCAGTACTATCGTATATTAGATATACTAAGCAGTATTAATAATAACTAACAGTAGTAACAGAAACTATATTAGCAGTATTAATCATGCAAAGTATAAACAGCAGTACTAATTGATGAAAGCAATATTAAAAATACTTGGCAGTATTAACATAAGCAGTACTAAAAGTAACTAGCATTATTAAAAAGTGACAGTATTAATAATACTCTCATCATAAATTAGTATATCAGTATTAACCCATTTTCAAGCACTCAAAAATTTTACAGAGAACAGTATTAAAGAAAAGATTTATGAAGAATTTATCATGCCAATACTTATAACCAGAAATGTAAATCTACTCACATCAAATGCTTTTGTGAACAGATCTGCAAATTGATTATCAGTATGAACTTTAAAAATCCGAATTAATCTTTTCTCATTGCAATCTCTTATAAAATGATATCTGATTTCAATATGCTTGATTTTAGAATGTTTCACATGGTTATTTATAATACTGATAGCAGAGTTGTTATCAATAAATATAGCAGTATTTAGAAAAGTTAAACTATAATCCAGCATATGATTTTGAATCCAAAGCACTTGAGCACAGCAACTTGATGCTGCAACATATTCTGCTTCTGCTATAAATGTGGAAGCAGTAGTTTGCTTTTTGCATTGCCAGGTAACAAGCCTACCTCCTAAGATTTTCTATACATATTAGCACCTCTATAGTCACTGTCAGTGCATGCAATTAAGTTAAAAGAAGAATTTTTTGAATACCAAAGGCCCAGTTTGAGTTGACCTTTAAAATACCTAAAAATTCTCTTAACTGCATGAACATGTGACATTTTAGGATTTGCCTGGAATCTAACACATACACACACAGCAAACATAATATCTGGTCTGTTTGAGGTCAGATACATGAGGGATCCAATCATAGATCTGTAGAGGTGTTCATCAACATCATCCCCCTCAAGATCTGCATGCAATGAGTTGTGTGTCTCCATTGGTGTGCTAGCAATCTTTGCATATTTGTATCCAAACTTCTCCAGAATGTAATTTACATATTTCTCTTGACTTATGAAGATCCTATCCTCCTGCTGTTTGACTTGTAATTCTAAGAAGAAAGTCAACTCTCCCATAGAGCTCATCTTGAATTTCTGATGCATAAGTACTTCAAATTCTTTACAAAGACTATCCCTTGTAGAACCAAAAATAATATCATCTAAATAGACTTGAACTAGTAGGATATCATTTCTAATATCATCTCCTCCAGATCATCAGGATTGATCTGTTCTAGTTCTTCATTAGTCAGTGATGAAGTCACATGACGATCAAAGAAAGCTTCTAGAACTTGATCACAAGACCTATCCTGTGATGATGATCCAGATCCAGATCCAGTAGCTGCAGATGTAGACACAAAAGCTGAGTTTGGATCTACCTGCACTCCTCCCATTGACATAAATGCAGCATTCGAAGCCATGGTTTATCGAAGCCATGGTTGAGATCGAACATGACGGTATCACTGAAGTCGTTATTCGTGATGGTGATCAAGAAGTCTTTTGCAAAGCCTGACGATCTTCTACGTTTCTTGAATTTTTTATGGAAAATTCTTGCTAAATCGAACGCGGGGTTTTTAAAGATTTTAAAGAAAATACTCTTTGGTAGGCCCATGAAGCTTGCAATGAAACTTCCGTGGATGGTCATATCTAAGTTGCCTATACTTAAACTCATGAAAGGTCCAATTGAACACATGCTTGAAAACTTTCGTGGTGAAGAGGGGAGAAATCTAACGAAGATGGTAGCGAATCCCAGGCCCCATTAATTGAGGAAATAACAATTCCATTGGTTATAGAAATGATCAAAGCCGGAATCCATTTCTCACCGATGAAAGGTGGAATATTAGACATTCATATCGATAACAAAACATCTACACTTTACCTTCCAATAGTCAATTTAGACGTGAACACGGAGGTTTATTTAAGAAACTTGGTAGCATATGAAGCGTGTGTTGCATCTGGTCCATTAGTCGTGGCTCGTTATACTGAGTTAATTAATGGAATAATCGACACTGAAGAAGACGCAAAGCTTTTAAGCGAAAGAGGGATAGTTTTGAATCATTTGAAGAGTGATAAAGAGGTTGCTGATTTGTGGAATGGAATGAGTAAATCAGTGAAGTTAACAAAAGGACCAAAGATGGATAAAGTGGTTGAAGATGTGAATAAAAGGTACGGTCAAACATGGAGGGTGAAATTGTCAAAGTTTATGAAGACATGTGTTTGCATCTTGGAAGATTTTAACTTTGTTGGCTGCATTGTTTATGTTATTTTTAACATTTGTACAAGCTTTTTGCTCAGTTTATAGCTGTGCTAGGGTACTTCATCAACTCCCCGAAATACCTGAAGATGGTGCCTAGTGATCGAATGTATTTTATTCATATAAAAAGTTTACAATATATTAACTTTACTAGGGTTTGACTTTTTTATATGCTATTTAATTACGTTTTACTGCTCTGTTATTGGATTAATTAAACTCCTTATGTTGTTCAAGATAATATGTAATGAGATGAGTTTGATTCATTTATACATAGACAACTTTTGTGTTACTCATAAATACGATTTGGCATTATTGACAGTTGCGGTTATCGATGTAAATGATAACATGCATCTACGAACATCAAAAATGAAATATCGAGTGAAAGTTTTGTTTATCTTGTGTTTTATCATATCATTTTCTAGCCTTTCCCCGAAGTCGCTGACTATTCATTGCGATTACCTTGACACCAAAGAAGAGTTCTTTCCGTCTTAAATACAGACTCTCGACAATTATTTTTACAATTTAAGATATAATATGTAAACGTGGGGGATCTTGGAATTTTTTTCAAAAGTATACCTTTTTCTAAACAATTTATCAAAACTGTTACTTTTTCTTACCTATTTTCAAAACTATTGAAACCGAATTTGGCAAACCCAGTTTCTAGCTTGCCATATTGAGAAGTCGAGTTTAGCACTTTCGTTTTCTAAAATGTAAAGTGAGAAACCGGGTGTGTCAAACCCGGTTTCTAAATGCCTTTGACTTGCCGACATGACTTGGTCAAAATGACAAGGAAAACCGTGCTTGCTACACACGATTTCTAAAAAGTTTGAGAGAATTAGTATTTGCATTATTGTGTACTTGTAATAGTGTACTTGTAATTGTGTACTTGTAATTATGTACTTGTAATTTATTACTTCCCATCAATAAATAATGGTATTTACGTGAAAACTTGATGGTTTATGTTCATGAATCATTCCTTTCATTTATTAAGAAACGCAAAGATTCGGGATTATAGCCTAAGAAAGAAAACTTATAAGAACATTTTCAATGATAAAGCATTTTTTTTCTTAAGAAAAAAAAAAGAAAAGAAAGCCTTTTACTCAAATGAAAGGAAACCATTTCAAAAACCAAAGCCAACTATAAAGTATTCAAATTCAAATAAGAAGATAAAACATAATTAATACACATCAAAAGTTTATTTTTTCTTCGACCAAGTTGTTGTAAAAAAGATGAGAAAGTATTTTGCAAAACTTTGTTAATAGTATCGTATTATTGTATTATTTCCATCATATTCTAGTTGTTTATGACTTGGAATTTATTGACTTGAAATTGAATGTAAATACCATTATTTATTGACGGGGAATAATAGCAATTACAAATACATAATTACAATTACAAGTACACAATAATGCAAATACTAATTCTCTCAAACTTTTTAGAAATCGGGTGTAGCAATCATGGTTTTACTTGCCATTTTTCACAAGACATGTCGGCAAGTCAAAGGCATTTAGAAACCGGATTTGGCACACCCAGTTTCTCACTTTACATTTTAGAAAACGTGAGTGCTAAACACGACTTCTCAATACGGCAAGCTAGAAATCAGGTTTGCCAAACCCGGTTTCAATAGTTTTGAGAATAGGTACGAAAAGCAATAGTTTTGATAAATTGTTTAGAAAAATATATACTTTTGAAAAAAATTCGGGATCTTGAGATGTTTTACATAAGTATAGTTTTGTTTTATCAAAAAAAATGGACTAAAATATAAAAGAAAACAGACTGTGAAACAAGAAAGATGGCTGTCCAACTCGATTATTTTTAACAAGGTATGAATTTATTAATTACAAATTCAGATTCTTAATAATGTGGTTTAAACCTTAAGCTTAAAAATATATTTTTAATGCAAAAAAAGTAGTTTATGGCAGTTGTATATATTAAAAAATATAACGCAAATCATTGATAAAAAGAAAATAATTACTGTAATTTGTAAAAATGTGTCCATATAATCTCTGTATGATTTTATCGTACCTTGGAATAATTATGTAAGGCAATTTAGTTATGCACAAATTAACATTTAAAGTGGAAGTAGTGATTAGCCCATTATTGCAGCGTTCCATAACCTCATGTCAATATTACGGAGTATTCATCTTTTCATATTTTAGGCCCAGTAAGATGTTCGTAGTAGCCTAGGCAGCCAATGTTTGGGCTTTTTTTGTTGTATCAAATGGGTTGCTAGTCACTTGGGCTCTACCGTCTGCGTTCATTCAAACTGGGCCATTTGGTTTATGCTTGATTTTAAGTCACACAAATTCATTAGGATATCATATGTATCAGTGAAATCCCTAGGCCGTTGAACCAAATTTTGGATTGAACTAAATTATTTTTGTAAAACGGCAATTACTCACCCTCACTAACACAAAAATATATACGTTTATCTACAAATATGTACATTTACCTCATGATTATTAAGTCAGCTCGCTACTGCTATAACTAAACAAGTTACCAAGCCATATTAGGAAAGTTATTTTGCACTGTTTTTTGTTGTGCACAAGTCTTTCGTCGTATTGCTATATTTTCGTTTGTAACTCTTGTCTTTCTTGCAATTCGAAGAAACGAAGCTGAAGCTCCATATATGGTTTTAAGTCGAGGCTTTTCTGCACTCGTTTTATTATTTTTTTTCTTTTTTTTTTTTAAGAAAAAAAAAGGTTCAAACTTTATGCATGTGTTTGAATGTAATTGTTTACAATATATAGAGTGTAATATTTTTAAATTTGTTTAACTTGATAGTAGTTGGTAGTTGTACCTGATATGCCATTTATATGATTTTCTTTTTAGTAAATTTTAGTAATAAAAAATTGTTGTTGAAAAGGAAACATGTGTTTGACCATTTTCAATGAAAAAGCAACTCAAAGTTAGGGTACAGAAGAATATTCAAAAATGGACAATCCTATATCACCTCGAAAATTACTAAAACAAACTCCGACTTGGATTTTAATGTTTTTTCACATTTCCAATGCATCTCATCGTAGTACGTAAAGTAACTGGACTTGTACACATCAATACATCATCCATTTTTAAAAATACAGTAGTTCATATCTAAGCTTCAATTTTAAATTCAAACTAAATAAATAAAATTTGATTAAGTTTCTAAACTCCTTCAAAAGAATCCTAGTTTTTCGTTTTTTTATATTTGGTAACTTGGTTGTCAGTCATTGGTTCAATTCCCATTTCATGTCCCTTTAATCATGAGTTACGCGATTTACCTCTTTAATGTTAGTCGTGCGACCGATCGGTAATGGATTGCCGAAGTGTCGGTTTACCTTTTTTTTAAGTGAATCAATATATCAAAAAATTAGTAAATAGAAAAGATCAAGATTTGAAATAAAGTACTCTTAATTCCTAATCATTAATATCAAAAAAATAAGTTTACGTGGATTTATTATAGTAATTAGTAATTAGTAATAAAATATAAGCCAATGACACAATAATAATATTAGTGAAAACGAAAAGGACATGGGTTGAAACAATGATAAAAGGTGTGATAATGGCATACTTCGTTTGTCCTGTTTACTTTTGTCATTTCTTTTTTTGTTTTACATCAACCTTTTCCCAAACCCCAAAATGGGTTTGGATTTGGATTTGGATTTGGGTTTTGGGTTTGTGGTTTTATCCTGCCAACAAGTTATGGCCTCGTAGTCCAAAGCCTGTTTATTGGCTTGGAAATGCACACTTCATATCTCTTTTCTTTGTATCAATACACACTTCATTTTAATATGTTTTAATTTCATAAAAACCATCTATTTATATTTTTTTTATATATGTATGTATTAGCACATCTATCATTTTAAGACTTATCATTAGTATAAGTAAAACAAAGATTAATATGTTAACCATGAGTTACGCAATCTACCACATCTGACACGGAAGTAGGGAAAGCACCCGCGGGTCGTGAGCGCCGATCCACTCGATCCATAACCCGTACCAACAGATTTTTCTTAAACCCATGAACCACGGATCTTCATCGATGGGTTTAATTTTAGACTCATACCCCTTATCCGCGGTTATCTGCGGATCTTATGTAATTCAATAATTTTATAAGATAACGTGAATTTTTATCATCAAAACATTTAAGTAAATTATCATTTAAATTGATATTCAAATAAAAAATTTTAAAAACATTTTTAGCACTTTAAATCTCATTATAGATATTATAGATATTTAGGTAAATTTAAACTTAGCGAACAAATAACCAAATGATTAACATTCATGTCCATACATTTTCTCCATATATTTGTACAATTGTTTATATTAAACAAATGAATATTAAATTTTTTACTTTATGTATTGTTATATATAGACTACTATCATATTACATGTAATAACTATTATATATCTAACAATGCTAAGGATATACTCGATGATCGGGTTTTACCTGTAACGGATAGTGCATACCCGCGACATGCCCATGACGCATCAATAGGTATACTTTTTGACATATACTTGTATCCACGAGTAATTTTATGGGTTTACCCGCTCATCACGGATGGATACCCGCGAAGTGCGGTTTTTTTCTCGCCCATAGGCATCCCTAGATGGAAAAATGTCACAGATTTAATTAATTTGCTAACCGTGTGTCTATTTAATCATGAGGTATACGAGTATTGGTTATCAATTGGAGCTGTCAGTGTTTTTTCTTTTTAATAAAACATAACATTATACACACTTCTAAATATTAGAGAATATTTTTAGTTCATCGATCAATACTATATTTTTAAAATTCTAAATGTGAAGTCATAATGTTTTGAAAATTCAATATGTGAGTAACCTTAAAAACTTATATCGTTAAATCTGTCGTAGTAATATAGTATAGTATTTAATTAATATTAATAAATTAATTATTAATATAATATATAAAAAGGTGAAGGACACTGTTTTATTTTGCGTAACGAAAGGATTAATAGTGTTACTATTGAATTAATTATTACTCTGTACTATTAATAATGGCAATTATTTATTATATTTATATTTATATAGTCATAGACAAACATTCTCCTACTCTTTATAGGGTATGCTTTAGCTCCTGTGTCTTTTACGTAAATTATGCATTTCCTTACCAATTTTAGTTCCATTTACGTAAAATATATACACTGTATGCACAATATTTATGTAGGAGTTTTAGGGTTGAAGTTGAACTAACCATCAAAATACTTTATTGTTTATACGTGTATAATTTTAAAATATTTATGAAAATATTAATAAAAACAAATAAAACTTTAAAAAATTGAAAAATTATGTCTTACAACTTATTTTAACTAACTTTAACTGATTTGTTCAATGTGAACTGTTAAGTTGTGAACCTATGTATTTTTATACGTAATTTTGTGATTTTTAACATTTTGTTATTTATAATTTGAACAAATATTAATGTTCATATGTATATAAAATTAATCACATGTAAACAATCACACATTTTCGTGATTTTCACACGTTCTCGACTTATAAGTAATTCTTATTTGAATTTTCACCTTCAATTTATACTCCAAATATCAAATTACATCAAATGGTGTAACTTTGGTGTAATTCTATTCCAACTAAGACATCAAAATCATATTAAAATTTGGTGTGACTATATACATTACCTTATTTTACACCAAAGTTAGGTGTAAAACTAGGTGTAAAACTATTCAATATATCAAATTTTACAATACACTTATTATATAACTAAATAAAATAATTAGAAAAGGTAAAAATTAGTTCATAAAATGTATATTATTAGAGCAAGTTAGTTGAGACCTTCAAAATTTGTACCACTTTTTGAATGTGTTTTTATCAAGTTCTATTATAATTTGTTTTTAGTTGTTACTAAAAGTTAAATTTAACTAATTATGTAATTAATTATATGAATTACTAACTAATATAGATATAGTGTAAATAATATAATTGAATGATATTTAATATGAAATTATACTAAAAAATGAGTTCATATTGATATTTTGTGTAAAAAATTGATGCATACATTGAAAATGAAATACATTTATTATGAACATATTATTATTTCAGTATTCTCTTTTTACACTAAAATGATTTATAGTGGGATAAAAGTAAAAAATGTGATTTGAAGAAAAATCTGACATGATACTAACGTGATAGTAATGGTTGATAGTGATTACACTATGCTCTTAGTCATTAACAAAAGTATTTAGTTCCGGCTTTATAAACAATCAACACGTATAGTTATAAGGAATTAATATATAATTTGTAATAAAACTACTTGTATTTTAGTCGTTAATCAAAATACAATTATTATGAGATTATTTGAGCGCATAAAAATGAATGAAAAAAAAAGAAAGAAAAAAGGAAATATAGAGAAAATTACCTACTTAGACAGTCAACGAACATCTTTATACTAAATGACGGTGTCAGATTTATTTTAACAAAATGCCATACATTTTGCCGAAATAGAAAAGCGGACCGACGAAATTCTGAAAAAAAATCGCCTAAACTCACTCAAATTAAAAGCTTATTATGCGTGTTAACGGACAGATGTATAACTAGTAGGCTAAAATGGTTTATGCATGAGGTACTTGTGTTAATTAATGTGAACATTTTGAGTTTGATAATTATGTTTCTGGGAAAATGAGTGACTTACAAAAATGGTAAATACGTATTTGTTAAAAGACATTAATGAGGCACTTCTTCTGGAAAAATGAGTTTTTAAAATTTTGCCGGTATGAAGTTTTACATTTAGGCGAATTTTTGTGTACATGTGGATATATTGTGGTGATTGGGGAATTTTATGTTGAACAGTAAAATATTTGTTGGCACATAGCCTAATTTTTTAAAAACTTTAGCCGGATCGCCGAAAGAAGAAAGAATTTCAGCGAAATTTTTAGATCAACGTGGCGAGCTATTATTGCTCTATAGCAAAATCGCCCTGTCGCCGAAAGGTTTATTGTATTTCGGCGATTTTGTGACTATTTTTGAAAAAAAAAAAAGTATGACACTGTCTATCTAATGAAAATACGTCTTTTTGACCGTTCATTTGAGTAATTTTCTCATAAATATATAGGAATCGAAAAGCAGGAAGTGACGTCATAGGACAAAGGTTTCACAACACCACAAAAGATCATATAAAAAATCAAATCAAACAATTTAAGCACTGTTTAACAAGAGATTTTTAAGACCTTAATTTTACAACACGTCGTCCTGGCCATACTCGTACGTACTTACAATAGCATGCACCACCAGTAAATTGTGACCCCTCCTGAACCTCGTAAATCAAACAAACCCCTCATTATTAAGTATTAACCATCGGTTAAAACCGGTTAGCTTGCAGTATGGCCAGCCGGTCCAAATAATCTATTTCACCTACCAACCCAACACCTTACTTGTCTATTTATTGACATCACCCCGCTTACTATTTGTCACAGTGAAAAAAAATATAAATTAAAAATAAAAACACTTTCATCTCATTGAGTTGGTTCGACAAAGTTACGGAGTATTATACTCTCCCCGTTTTAAAATAAATGTCCACATTATCTTAAAAAAATTATATACTTGTAAAAAAATTTATTAAAAATCATTAAACTTCCCATTTTACTCTTATTTATTACTTTCAATCATTTATTTCTTAGATTAATTCAGTCAAACTTGCTTTGAATATAAATAACGAAATTGACATTTACCCAACATATTTTAAATCACACAAAAATTATTGAGGGACAATTTTTGTGGGACGAAGGGAGTATAACTTTAAATGTAAATTTAGTCAACAAAAAATTATGTAGACTACGAAGTTGTGATTTAAATATGGTATGCATGTATGTATTTACAATGCGAAAATTACCCGGATTACTATTTAATATAAATGCAAAATTTACGTTCATCCTATCGTATTTTAAATGAAAAAAAAAATTGTTAGAGAAAAATAAAAGTGGAGGGGTACTATAAAATTATATGTATAACTGCATATTGTTTTTTAGTACTTTAAGTTACCTAATTAAACAAAAAATAAGTACTCCGTAATAATATCTATTATTTTACGCGAACATTTTTACATAGTCAGGTGACTTACATGTGTATTATAACCCTTCGAATTATTTAGAAATGGATAAGAAAAAACTTTACTCGAATAAAAAAAAAAAAATTGAGTGCTGAAACGGGGCCATGCATGCATATTGGGCAAACTGCCAAATGACCAGATTAATCTTGACCGTCCAGAAAGAAGCGTTTTTTTCCTTAAAATTAGTACTTATCTTTGGAAATGCGTTTGATATGATCAAATTTTCCTTATAATTCTAAAGACGATTAAAAAAACTCAAAACTCAAAGTTTTACTCGAGCTCAATCTGACTTGTATTTATAAGCTCGAGCTTAATTTGATTGAATAACTGCTACTTCTTATTTCGGCTCAACTGAATGGTTTATTAACAAAGAAATATTAATAATAAATTATTTAATATTAATATTAATCTACTTGATACTTTGCTTCACTTAACTTGACTCCACACTTGATTCTATTCGATGTTTATTAAATAGCACGTACGGTAAATATGGTAATATACATATAAATATTGGGTAAAATCGTAAAGTATCGCAAACTTTATAAGGCTTACGGCTCACGAGCCTTTCAAACTGGGTATCTTAATATTCTTAATATATAGTTGATAGTCGAGTTCCACTCGAAGATCTACTTGAGTAGCTCGAGTGTACCAAGTCAATTTTGGGTAGTTCACGAGTTAATTGGACGTCTCGGCTCGATTAGACTCTAATGAAAAACCCAATCTATATGCATAACATTTTATACTTGTTGAATATACAGCTACTATCGTCAAAGATATATAATAACTTAATCTATGAAGTCAATTAAATTGAATAATCTTGTAAAAATTGTTTCTAGTCTTTCTCGACTTAAAAGTGTCAAACACAAAACTATAAATAACCCTTCCTTAATTTATTAAGGTAGATATCTAATTTACAAACACGCGTTTACAAGATACGGAGTATCCATTTTTATATTAATATTATATATATCCATTTTATATATCAGAATGGTTGTGTTGGGTCGGGTCGAAAGTGAGTATAAATAATGAACATGCCATAATTCATCACTCCCCATGCACACCACTTATTTCTTCGATTTTGTTTTGTGTTTCATTTGTCTATAGCTCGATCGAAGATACATACACAAACACAAACTCATACATAAAGACAAATAACCTTCAATTAAAACCATGAACACTCTCTTTCAAACCCTTCCTTTTTTGCCTACCAACAACTCAAATTCCTTTTCTTTACTTGATCAAGTTCCTCACTTTTACTACAACAGCAACAGCCCTTCATTATTTCCGAATCAATATCTTGTCACTTCTCCGGGAACTGATATTTCGCCGGAATATAACCATCATCCTACTGTTCTTGAAGGCATCGCTGCTGTCGTCGGAGAACGTGTGCTCTTTGGAAACTCTATAACTACGGCTGGTAAGTTACAAATAAGTATGCAACAACAAATATGTAAAATCTTCATGTAATTATCATCAAATTTGTAAAATGATGTTTTTTTTTGTTTTTTCAATTCACACATACAAAATGCGTTTTTGTCATACATTAAGAAGTGTGTGAATATATTTGTAAAAATAAGTTTTTATTGTAGGGACAGATTCTACTATGGTGCAAAATGTCTCAAAAGAAACAAAAATTCGGTCGACGAACCGCGGTGGGGTCCAAAAGAGCTATAGAGGCGTACGGAAAAGGCCGTGGGGGAGATGGTCAGCGGAGATACGCGACAGAATAGGACGGTGCCGCCATTGGCTAGGAACGTTTGACACGGCCGAAGAGGCGGCACGTGCTTATGATGCTGCAGCAAGACGATTAAGAGGATCGAAAGCTAGGACTAATTTTGAAATACCATCAGTGTTTCCATTGTCTACTACTGCCACGTCACCAACCACGTCAACTTCTTCGTCAGCCGCAGAAGCCAAAAAGAGGAAATTTAGCAGCAATAGGAAGAATAAGTGTCGTGTGGTGACTTCAGTGGCTCAGTTGTTTAGTAATTCTGGTTCAATGATGATGACGACTAATCAAGTAACAACATACAACTATGATGATGATAATGAGAATAACAGTGGTGTAGAGATTGAACTGAATCTTAGTGGTAGTTTGAAAAAGAGAGCTAAAACTGCTTGTACTCTTGATGAATTAGTCTAATCTAATGCAACGTAATTAGGTACATTAATGGTACTATAATTTATCACTAGCTAATATTTTGTTTAGTGCTTCTTTGTCAAAATATATATATATATATATATATATATATATATATATATATATATATATATATTAACTGTTGTGGTGTATTTGATGATTTTAGTAACCATAATTTGAATATATGGTTTGATACACGAAATATATACTCTTTTCGTTTAAGTCAAAATGTCCGTTTTGAACACTTACATTTAGATTTTTGATGGGGGTACGTAGTATATGAATGGCTAAAAGTAGAAGTGGGTCAGTTTATATTTAGGGTTGTATTTTGAGATAAATATTTGTGGTAATTTATAAGTTTTTTAAATTAAATTAGAAGCTATACGATATATTAAATTGACTAGGTATATTTGTGAATTTAAAACTGAAAATGGGGAAAAACGAGAATGAAGTGTAGGGTTTGACAAGTCAACTGTATGGAAAACCCACGAAAACAAAAGGACAGTGTGTTTAGAGATTCTTTAATGATAATTCAGGTAAGTACACTTTTTGCTGTTTAAGAACAAATTGTCATGTCAAACTATATGGGATTTGTTTACGTGGAATACTTAGTTTTTACAGTACTGGTTAATTTCAATTGCCAGATGAATAACATGGTTAATTTCAATCGTATTTCACTTCATTTTTTTGTAGGAAAGTACATGTAAATCTTTTTGTAAGAGTTTATAGTACAAATTGACAACGTAATTTAATTTTTGTTCCGAGATAATCAACATACCGATTTTACTACCAATGTAAACAATAACTTGTTAAAACTGTGTCTAGTCACCAACTTGTTAATCGGTTATCGTGACAACCGGTAAGTCTCGTTTAGTAAGTGTTTTTAAATTATGGAACCGCCTAAATTGCATTTGTCCTGATTCTCCTGTGAACGACACGATCACCCTCGAGGGCTATAAATCCTAGTTAATTACAGTAATTAGTATTAAAGATTAGAAGATTATTACACTTTTCTTTTTGGTGTTTAAGCAACAATTAGTAATTCTCCTTAAACATAAATAATGTCATAATCAGTCACAACAAAGACCTTACTCTTGTATGATGATTGAAACAGTGAGTACGAAAACGTTGCAGCGAGGCAATGAGGTGAGGTGACTAACATAGTATCACTATGCATACATCATCAAACCTCATACTTAAATTCTTAATTTAATCATACTTATCATATCATTTTTTTTTTTTTTTTTTTGGGCAAGCATCATATCATACATCATTTCAAATGAGAGTGTTGAATTAGTTATACTATTATCCATTTAAAAAAAATATAGATTTAATAACTTAATTGAATGTTAACTTTATTTATGGTGTGACAAATGCCAACCCTTTAAACTATATACAAAGTCAATAACTTTTTTTAAGCTCAATATATATCTCAAAGTGTAAAATTGATTTCCTCTCAGGAGGTATTAGGTTCGAATGGAAATGGGTAAACATTTCAGCGGTAGAAATTTCTAATTGAGAGGGTAATAGAATTACTTTTTTCTTTTCTGCAATTTCTAATTTTAAATCTGACTCTAATTAAGAGAATATCCGATCATATCATGTACAATGTGCACTTTCTATTCTCGGGTAATCTGAACAGAAAAAGCTACTCTATTTACCCTTTTATATATATTTTTAGAATGAAAATAAATCCTAGATATAAGGAGATGATCATGAAGAGATGTGAAAATTAAAGTGAGATTGTGAGGAGTATAATTGGTGATATGCAACAGTGACAAGAATAGTAAATTCCATAGGAGTACCTGTACATACATACCCTTCAACAGTGATTAACAAAGGCCACTCCCACTCCTTAAACCACTGTATACATATATTATATATTCAAACAACAAATTTTAAGTGGTTCGGTAGGTCAACAAAATCTGGAGATATACAACTCATCATCACTTCTCTTAACAATTTATAAATCGGACCCATTTTTATCAAACACCAGAAAGGCTAAAATTTACCATGTACAATGTGCACTTTGTTTCCCTTGCTACAATCTTGATACAACAAAACAGAGGTTAAATCTTCACCCATTTATGAGTTAGCCGTGTGACGATTTTGATTATATAGTTTGTAACATTTCTAAACGATAAAATAAAATAATAAAAATGAAGATAAGTGAAAACGAAATGGTTCAAATAAGTCGATAGTTGTTTAAAATGTGTATAGATATATTATCAGGGGAAATGTCAAGCACATCAAACTGCAACTACTCTTGTGTGCACCAACAATAAAAAGTTAAGTGACATGTACATTATGTTTATTTATGAAAGTTGAGCGAAACTAAAAACATTTTGATGGATTATTTTTTATGAGCAGTCGACAACATATTTATTACTCGTATCGCCTTATTATTATACTAATGCAGATTTTTAATCATATTTAACACAATGTGAAATTTGAAACCAGTGTTTGTTGATTGGCCCAATCTAATATGGCCCATTAAGACCACACAAAAAACTTAATTTGACTACTAAAAACTATTTTGACTTGTTATCCAACACGTTTAACGCATCGGTTTTGTAACATCCGCAACCGGACCCATTCTAGATAGCCATTTTGGGGACCCGGAATCCTAACTCATTGTGACTTGTCACAAAAATAAGTACTCTCTCCGTCACATTATAAATGTCCACTATGAAAATGTACGCAGTTTTATAAACTCCACTCTCCACCAATCAAATATCATCTTTATTCACTAAAGTCTATTTTGATCGGTTGAAATACAAAGTAGACACTTATTTTCGGAAAACTTAAAATGAAAATGTAGACACTTATTATTTGACGGATGAAAGTAGTTATTATGTACCAACTCATTGTAGTTGTGTACGTGGTTATGTTTATGGTCTAAAAAATCCGCTTAAGGTAAGAAAATGAAGATATCATTTATTTTATTTTACTAAATTATGTGATTATGTGATTGGTGAAAACTGGAACGTAATTGGAAAAAGGAAAAACTGTATGGATTCGAAGATGATGAAAGCAAAGTACATTGTAACAGGTGTGAGTAGTGCCAGAAACTGATTTAAAAAATGGTACCTTCAAAGGGGGAAAATGGGTAGTGTAATGAGTGTAGGCTTCAGAATTTTTTGGCATTGTGTCTCCTACCTTAATTCATGGGACACCAGGAACCTCATTATGCAAAATCTGGATTTTGTGTTGGGTGAAGATTCTATAAAATTTTAAAGAAATAAAAAAATAAAAATTTATGATGGGTAGAGTATGTTGCTCATTTACCCGAACCTTTCATTTTTATAAAACTTGAAATCTTAAATAAATAACAAGGAGTAATCTGTTTTTCTCTTCTACGAAAACTTTGAATTAGTTTTTCGAATTACATCGTTAGTCATTAGATGATCTAGGAAAAGTACTACATGCGACGTATTAACTTCAAGAGACATTAAAAAAACAATAAAAACTAGTGATTTTTTGTAACATTTAGTTATTTTTAAACGTATAAAAAACCAACATTTTTCCATTCTTACACGGCAATTTGAATGTTAATTTAGAAGAAGTGGCAAATCTACTCTTCAAACAACACTTCAAGACTCTGAGATTAGTTTACCATAACTCGACTTATTTGGAACATACGAAAGCAAGTTAGAGAGATATAAAAGTTGCAATGGTGATTTGAAATGGTTAAATTTGAACGCAGCAATATGCAAATAGCCTTCTGCAGTTCTGTTTATTAGCGAGAATTTATCAAGCAACAGTCAAATAGGATATAGGTTCATTTTTTTCTTTTTTGAACAACAGGTGAGTTGCCACATATCCAAGTCCTCGAGTTTGAACCAAATGTACACCGACTACAAAGATAATGTCATTAAACTGACAGTTATGACTAGACCATCAAACTGTAAAAATCATTGATTTTCATATGTAGAAATTACATAGTATCTGTAAAAATTATATTCCAAGAAAGGGAGTGGGATAGTAAATGTACAAAACCTGCAATGAAACAATATATCTCCAACTGCATCTAAAAGGGGGTTCATATATTTCTGAACTATTATCCTCAGTTACCTTCATTGAATTATATTAACTTAACAAGTTCCCAAATTTCATTAAGAAGTTAATTGTAAGGTCCTTCTATCTCAAATTCGATGTTAGATCTTATTTTTCTATTCTGAATATACGAGGGTTATTTCATGTTCTTAATAACTCATGATCACATCCTCCCCAACAGGAACATTAAGATCAGGGAGGAAGAATCCTTCATTTCGCTCATTGACCGCTTCAAAATGGTTGTCTTTGTATGCCCTTGGTCTCTCGGATTGTAGCTCAACTTGTATATCCAGCTGATGTATAATAATACAGTTATATTAGTGTTTCGACATATATTTTTTACGTTTATCTTAGTTTTTTATATAATTTGTATGAAGTATGGAGTTTTCAAATATGATTTACCTTCATCTTCTTTAGGCTCTCCTTCCTCTTTCTCTGTTTTTCACAGGTAGATTGCATGGCTGCAAGTTTCTGCATGACAACCAAAATCAGCATCCATGCAATGGCAAATATGTTTGACCAATAAAAATGACTATTTTGACTTAACGTACCCTCTTTAAATCATTTTGTTCCGTTATCAATAACATTTCCTCCTCTTTGAGTGCAGCCAAAGTCTAGAAACACATAATAAAACTACATCATTTAGATACTAGGATCTCTTAAAAACTGATCAAAAGTATTCTCTACAACTTTGTAAGTATGTCATATGACTCACCTTTTTCTTTCTAGGCCTCTTGGACGGGGTGGTTTCACCAGGTGTAGTAGCCTGCAAAGAAGAAAAGGAAAGATCACATAAGATCATTATTTAGAAATACAAATCTTAATCGGTGGTAATTTTTATCAAACTTAAAAATGAGAGAACTTGAAAGTAAAGACTACATCCGTTGAGGCTTTGAACATCAATGTGTGATCAACACCATATTATTTTGCTTGATATCTAGACAAAATTTTCTCACGAAAACATATCAATAGAACTATGCATTACAGAATTGACCACTTTTTCACAAAGAGAGCAGATAGTTTTACTTATTAAAACTTTATAAAGAAACCCATGTAATGAAGATTATATTTTGTGTACAAGGAATGCCACAAAACAAAAAAGTTACCTATATTTTAATAAAACTAAGGAGGTTAATCTTGGGTAAAGTACCAAAAGCTAAAAGAATCCAACATCTTTGCTCAAAGACGGATACTTTTCACATTATTTTGATTAAAAATAAAAAACTTTTATATCAATACTTTAGAAGCACATGCAAAACCATGTTTGTTTGACCAGTGCCACTCTAAGCCTGCCTTGATCTGCATGAATTCCTTTAGCCCAAAGTCACCTTAAAACTCAGGGTCCCCTTGTATTTAAGTGAATAAATGTATTATGCAATTGATTTTTGCATTTTTAATTTTGGTGTGACATATATGCCACTAGCAACATATACATTATGTGCTCCTAAAGCAAATTTAAATAGAACAAATTTACACTAGAACTTTATTACATACACACACATACTTGTCACTTAAACCAACTTGCACCTCAACTAAGATACAACTAGCAGTCCACTTAATTTCCCCTTTTACTTTATAACCCAAAACATAACCACTGGCTTATAGTTCGGTTTAAGAATAAAACCCAAGCCTAGGTACCAATAAAACCAAATAATAAATCAAAGTCAAAAAGAACTTTTTGAACTTGAATCCAAAAGAATTCTGGATATCCAAAGAATTGCCCACCTCTACTTCACACCATTAAAGGGCTAACGTGACCAAAAAGGAATATTGATTTTTTGTTCTTTTATTTAGGAAGAACAAAACAATATAATATTATAACTACTTGCATTTTTTGACCATAAGTGCACTAGCTGGGACCAACCTAGATAAAGAAAAAATTAAAGAGGGTTAATGTTTAAGTAGAGTTGTTTAACTAAGAGAATAATAAACAGAAGCCCTCAAAACAATTGTAGACTATTTTAACTTTTGACTTTTTCAAACTTGACTTTCTTGAGTTTTGAAAAAGATTTAAAATATTAGTTTCATGTTAAACTTCTTACAATTTTCTTACTTATAGTCCTAAATCAACCATAAAAATACATATAATACAGGATATAATTATCTAAAAATGGTTGATTTTCTTTACATTTTTAACCCTCAATTTTATGAAATAAATACTTGTAACACTTGAAGAGTTGCATTTAATTTACAACAGGAATATAAATTAAATTAAATATAAATATTATACTCCGTATATCACAAAAGTGGCATGAATAAAAGTACAAATATACATACAAAAAAAAACACCCACTACCCCCAATCCCCAACACTCGCACCAAACTTAAACGCAGACACACACTCTTTTGCCACGAAAACACGCCACCCATTAAAAACCGATACATAAAATTACCAAAGTACCCCTAATTGTACACAACATCCACAAATATGTTTCGAGTGCCATCCCCTTTTTTCCCCAAAGGTAGATGGATATGATTTCGACAGAATATATACATGACTCATCATTTTATACACCTACTGAAAATGACATAAATACCTTTTTAATATAAAAAGCTAATTTAATTTCTATTTTCTGACTCCTGTGCTTTCAACGGAAGTCACCTTCGTTTCTTAATTTTCTTCCACAAAAACGATTAAATTAAAATTTAAATTGTAAATTTACTACTCGGTCAACGGAGATCTGTGGGGGGTAAAATGGTAAAACGGAAAACTGAAAAAACCGTAAATCAGCGTCATCTCTGACAAATGATGAAAGCGTGAGGGGTACTTTGATAAATTAGTAATTTTGGAAGGGTAGTATTGTAAATATGGTTAAAAAGTAAATAACCGCATCGGAAAACACAAGAAGCAAATGAGGACAGACACAACTAACAATCAGCAGACTAATAACATAGGAACGAAAATAAAATAAGAACAAAACGTCGTCGTATAACGTATAACGAATTGGAATACTACGAACCTTAGATCTTGAGGTATGTGATTGGTTATGAAGAATAAGTTGTTGACCAGAGTCAACAGCAGCGTCGGAAGTGGGACCGCTCCATGATAACGGTGTGCTAGGGCTAGCTCTAGGTGGTTCCGATTTATTAGGAGGTTGAATTAGCGCTTGTGTTCGTGAACGGCGTTGATGAATGGTCCAGTTTTGCGGTGGTCGATGTGGTGGTGAACGGAGAGTGACGAGGAGTTTAGCGACGATGTCTGAGTCTGACATGGCAGCCGTGAGCCAATCATCGTGAGACATGTTGGTGTGGTTTGTTACGGAGTGTGGAAAAAAACTGAAAAGGAAAATAAAAGAAGGGTGGAATGGGTGAAGTTAAATAGAAAGGAAGGAATGGATTGGAGTTTGGTGGGGTCCACACTCAGTTACAACCCACTCTTCTATTTTATATTTTATTATTATTTTTATTTGTGGTTTTAAAAAATTTCATAGTACCTGACCTGACCTGACTACTACCTTCTTTTTTTCATCAAGTAATTTACCCTTTTTCGTTTAGTAATAATGCCAAAATGGAAAGCCATTTCCAAGGGTGTAAGTTGTCATTTTACCATAAATAAAAAGGCTTTGCCAATTATATGAATTTTTGTTTAAATAATTATTTTAAGATTTAATTAAGGACAAATGAGTATAAGTTTGGCCGGAGAACACATAGGCGATGACGGATTGGGGTGTAGACCACATATATATGATTGACTGACACTCCACGTTAATCTCATACTTAATTACTTACTAGCATGCTAGTGTACCCGCGCACAGTGGCGGTAACGAATAGATGTCCATGTTCGTTAAATTTTCGATTTGATAATTTTACAGATCTAATGAATTATTCAGTTTTTATATATTTTGTAAAAGATTTATTGAAATAATACGTTTAAAACTCTAAAAGACGATATGAAAAGTTTAAAATTAGAGCTTGTTAACTTGTTATAAATATTATGAATCAATGGTTGATTTGGAAAGATTAAAATCATTAATGAGTTTTGAAGGACAATTTAGTCATTAGACATTGTTGAGTCCAATTTTGAGATCTTGATAGAGTTGCTTTATATGTAATTAAGATACATTAAATTCCAATGTTTTCTATTTCGCTCAAAAAGTATTTGTGTAAATGAAAAAGAGTCGAACTACTTAATTAAACTATTAGAGTACTGACTATTTAATTTAAGGTTTTGTTAATGAGAGCTTTAAGAGCTTTGATTAAAAATTTTGAACACATATAAAAAATTATACCTTAATTAAAATTAAGGAGACATAGAATTTATTATTATTCAGGTACATATTTTTATACATATTCTAACATTTTAATGAAAAACCCTTAGGGCTCTCTTTATCCTTCCTTTAATTTAATAACGGTTTTCAAATACTTTGATGCATATACTAATGATGAATTATTTTAATGTGTGCAACAAAATTTTGTGTTACAATCGTCTCTCATTGTGACATTCTTTTGTAGAATAACATTTGTAATGTCAAGAGTACATTACACATGTTAATCGCTATTTATTGTAAACGATCTGAAAATATTTACAATTTTATTCCATCACGTTTCAATATATTCACAGGTGATCTTTCCTTTTAGTCTAACAACATTTAAAAGTTAGGTGTCATTAGCTACACTTAATATTTATCCTCTTTTTATATATCCATTTACAATTTACACTTGGGTAGGACAAATTTATTGTAGATTCGAACCAAACTAGTAGCTATAATATGTAAGGATTGGATCGCAAGCCGGATCATGCTAGATAAATTAATTAAGATGTACACTGATGACAATTGCATATCGTACCACTCCCTATCATGAAAACAAAGATGAGAGATCTGCATTTTCACCTTAGCGTCATGTTACCATTTCCTCAAAAATACTGAACAAATACTGAAAAATGTCTATGATGACATGTAAGACTTAACCTTTTAGATTCCATCAATTAATTTTATTTTATTTTTTCAGTTTTCACAAATACATTTATATTTTTAAAACATACATTTAAATAAAACAAATACATTAATTAAATAAAAAAATTTCATTATTTTAAAACATACATTAATTAATTGGATATGTATGTGCTAGGGCTGAGCATCCGTATCCGAATTACCGATCTCGTACTCGTACCATACCGGTATCATACCGAACCGGTATCATACCGAACCGATTTCAAACGGTCCGGTATTCGGTACTCACTTTATTGCCAAAAAGAAAACCGATACTTTCCCAATTTTTCTGCTTTGGTACCATATCGGAAATATATATGTTTTTCTTTGTTATAGGTCGCTAAGTTCTTTCTATATTCAAAAAAGACATTTCTATGATCATATGATATGTCTATGAATACAAAATGATATTTTTTTGGGTGATTAAGAAGTGTAAAATGAGAGTTCGACCGTCAAGTATGAATACAATTGTAATTTTATAAGAGTTTAGCTGATACTCTTTGCCACACAAACAATCACGTTTTTAGCACTCTAGTTAAATAGAATTTCAAACATATTGCTTGTTAATACAAAATAAAGGATCGTGACTTGTGTCATTATCAAGTCATTCAACACGGTATAAAGTAACATTGTTGTATACATATTTTTCTTCGTCACATATTGCTTGTTAATAAATAATGATGATTTTTTTATTTGAGATCCATTTATATTTATCTTCTTTCAATTATATCGAGTACAAAATATATAGATAGGTTTACTTATTATTCTATTATATTTTTGTTACCAAAGCGGTATAGTACCAGTTTTATCGTACCAGTACCATTCGCTTCAAAACGGTCCGGTATTCAGTGCTCACTTTAGGGCAAAAAAGATAATCGATTCCAACCGGTTCAGTACGATTCAGTACCGGTTTCGTTCCATGCGTACCCCTAGCTAGTATGTGCCCTTCTATTTTATTTTTGGGATTCTTATTTATTTTTTTATTCAAAATATTAAAAGCCCTTAAATTTTATTTTTGGCCCATATAAGCAAAGATAGTATTTTTTTTTTTTTTGTTTTTTTTTTTTTTGCCCGGTTCATCTTGGTGCCCCCTTTATTCATTTACAGGTTTACAAAAAGAAAAAAAATTATATCAACAAAAAAAAGTTTTCTTTAGCCGTCGAAATTATCCTGTCCCACTTACCTCTATCTCCCCCGTCATTCGTGCGATGCTCTCGGGCACCGTGTCTTCTTTGGGCAGCTGAAGAACGGAACCAAAGACGGTCCCGTAGCCCGTATGGACTGGTCTCAACAGTTCTTTTATATTATGTTAGTACTAATACTTCACTTATTGGACATCATGCTTCCATGGATCAAATTAAAGTTGAAGGAAAGTAATTACTAGAAAGTTAAGAGAATTTTGGTGATTTTATGTGGTGGATAAACAAATTTGCAAAATTATACGGATCATAAGGACCGATGTTATAATCAAATTTTGGGAGCGACAAAAACTATAAAAGTGAAAAGACTAGTAAACGAAAACTATAATTTACTTTTTTCTGGTCTCCATTTCTTGTCATACAATTGCTTTTACATAATCTAGTTAGAAAAGGAGTGATGTGAAGTGTAACTAAATAACACCCTGAAATTGTATCGTTTTATAAAAAAAAAAAAAAAAAAAAATTACTAAACGTATTTTATTTAGTGCTATAATTTTGACATATACAAGGGTTGAATTTTTTTTTAACAAGTCTAGGTATTTTGACCCCATGAAATATTTTTAATTCGAAACTGAAAATACTACTCGCATTTTGTATTTACCCATGTTAATTGTGTTATTCTAATAATACTAAAAGTAAAGGTGGTGATTTTCACTGTGTATATAGCTACGAATTTATCAATTTGAGGGTAAAAATATCATTTTTAGAAAAAATAATTTTAGAAGTGTTAAAACTTAAAACCACAAATGTGAAAAGAAAGTGACACGTGAGAACACTAGCGAGGAGCCGAGGAACGAATCAAAGGCAGGGTTCAACTAGGGTTTCTGAAACAGTAACAGTAATACCACAAACCACCAGATAACCACCGTCTTTCGATGGCGGCAACCGCGATTTATCTTCGTTTCCGTCCACACAGACATCGCCAACTACACCTTCAAAATACTACCTCCTCACTTCACTTCTATTCATCATCCTCATCTTCTAATTCCGATGACAACAATCAAAATCAATCACAATCACAATCTTATTTCGGTGACGTGAAAGCCAGTCTGAAGCAAACAACGTCGTCACCTCAACAGCCTCGCCGTCCCTCGTTCCTCAACTCAAACTCTAACACTCAAAAGCCTGCCTCTCTAGACGAGATCCGTAAAAATCTCTCCGAGTTCCGTCGTCAGTCCTCCGTACAACCACCGAAATCATCTCCACCGATTATTTTATTCGAAGATCTTTACAAGCTCAATGCAATGCCAAAACCTGATCCAGGATCCGGATCCGAAGTGAAAAGAGAACCGGCTTCGTTAGATTCAATCCGAATGAGTTTGAAAAATATGAGACTGAATCCGTCAAAGTCAACTGAAGATGCTCGTCGGAGATCACCGATTGGCGGAACTGGTTTGAATTTGAATATGAGACCTAGGTCTGAACACGAGGTGCCTTCTTTGATGCCGGGATCGATTAGAAGTGCAGTATCGAATGATACGAGAACGGACTTTGTGAGGAGTTATGATTATGTTGATTTAGGGGGTAAATTGAGGAAATTGAGGCCAGTGACTAAGAACAGTGAATTTTCGTTATCGGAATTGAATGAGAGGTTGAAAAAAGTGAGGGAAATGGATGATAAGGAGTCGGAGAACACGAATGGTTTGAAGTTTACTCAGTTAAGGGAGAGCCTTGTAAAGTTGCAGGATCGGGACGATATGAAAAAGACTTCAGGTACTTACGACTATGATCGATATAGTTTGTAAATTGAACTTTTTTGTTGATGTTGTGTGCTTTAACAAGTTAATGGGATCTATTAAACTGGTTGCTATTCAAGTTTGTCACACTTACGTACTTTTGTAGCTCAGAAAAGTATATTGGCTGAGCTTGGAACTCCTAACTTTATGTTAGCTCCACCGAAGGAGGTCTTGGTTGAAAAGGCAAGTGATACATTCCTTGATGTGGTATTTTCGTTTTTGCATTAGTTAACTCAGTAGATCACTGGATCATGACCTGTTTTAACGTGTGTAGATGTCTTCGTGTTGTCGCTTATAACAAATTCTTTTGGAGTTGTTTTCAAAGTAAAATAGGCCATAAGGGAGCTTAAAGGTTTAAGATTGTATACACGTGAGTAAATGTATGGATGTGTTAAAATTACCTTCACACTCACCATTTTTTTCTTTTTGAAGGAGAGATTATGACAAGATACATGGTATTTTCTCCACGTGCTTTTTCTATGTTAAGAAACTGTGGATATTGATGGACTCAAAAGATTTGTCCTTTAAATACATCTTTAGTATGTCTGCCTTGATATTAGGTTAGAAAGATTCTGATGGTTCAATAAGGTGCCCTCTATGTATTATTGTATATTGTATATCCTTATTGAATTGTTATACTCATTCACACTTTGCATAGCTCTTGAAAATTTTGTGAGATTTCGAGCAGGGGTCAAGCACTTAAGCCAATCTCACATTAAGTGTGAGGTTTTATCATGGAGTATTTATGTTAACAGAAGTCTCCTCTGTTCTATGTCTTACTCAACAGCCCAGATTTAGTTATAAGTTTTTTGTAATAATTGTATGTTACAATTATTGTTTAGAACACCAGCTTTCTGGCCAATGAATAACCAGACTCAAGTCCTCTTTCAGCACTTGAATTTCATTTGCAACTGTCTCTAGAACATGGTAGAGTATCATGGTTTTGTTGGTTTAGTGGAACTGTTAGCAATCAAAGTTAGCATGTCTAATTTCTAAAACACCCCCTGATATAGGTGTGACTTGTTAGAGATTGAAACCACAGAAGTTTCCTATTTTTTTTATAGAACTTTCTGACTTTACATCTCCCTTGTCAGTATTTCCATCCAGATCATATGTCATCTGCAGAGAAACAGAAGATTGAGCTTAAAAATGTAAGGGACAAATTCAAAATTTCTGAATCAGACTGTGGATCAGCTCGTGTTCAAGGTATGTGGAATTCCAAAATCAACTTTCCTATTTATGGACCAGCACTTTTTTCTGTATCCATTGCTGTGGTACATTGTGCATAAGGAGTTTGATGACTTCATATTTCATGCTCCGTTCTAATTTGTCTTCTGAATGCTGATCATGCAACTAAAGACATTTTTCCGATTAGGAAAGTTTATGGTTGGATATAATATGATTTCGTAATGTTCATTTATCATGTTGAAATTGATAATCAGCTAGTTTTTTATTAGATTTTCTTCTAACATGTAATCATTACTTAATGGTTAGTGAGATGATTAATTTTGAAATCTTAATTGTCATGGAATCATTAGTCATACAGATGCTTTGTATTTTTGTTTTGCACGTGCCAACTATCAACCCAAAGATTAGCTGCAAAATGAGGCTAGGTTTAGATTAGGCTTTTTTTTCCCCATTGGATGTTATGTTTGAGGTTATATAAAATTTGAGGTTAAAGCACCCATGAGCACCCCTATTCCAGTCTTCTTTCTAAAGGTCCCAGTATCTTACTTTATGCATATCCTGCTGGTCGTTGGTTCATTTTTTATTTTATTTTGATGATTCATAGTAGTTTTATTGTTTATAGAGGAAAAAGATGGTCTACAAAATATTTCTTGGACGGATTTTTGAACTTGTGGAATCATCTTTCACTCGCAAACTGTATCCTAGGCATGATGTTATCAGTAATGGCACTACTTTCTTATGTTACTGCTTAATGCTTATGTATGTGTTATGTCTTTATTAGTTTATCCCTCTCTTATTCTAAGCAGCATGATGTTATCTACAAGTGTATAATTTTCTTATGTTATTGCTTATGTCTGTATAAGTTGTTTATTTGTTTATTTCATATTTTCAGTGGCCCAACTCACAACGAAGATCAAGCACCTTGCGACAGTCCTACATAAAAAGGTTAGCGGCTAGTCTACTTGTTTAGTAAATCTGCCTAATAGTCAACTGCTTAGTTGCATCATCTTACTTTTCAAAAAGTTGCTCCACATCACAATTGTGAGTTTTTCTAATGATAAAAACTTTAAGAAGCTGCTGTTGTTCTTTGCTATTAAGAGACAACTATGCTTATTACCATTAGCAACACGCTCCTTCTCTGGAAGTAATTGTTTGTTATATGCTGTGCAACTCCATCCTTGTATAATCGCCTATACTTAGTTTACAGGGTTATGCTCTTCAGATACTATTATTCTGCTTAACTAAAATTCATGGATGTTGATGAAAATGGTGCAGGATAAACACTCTCGAAAGGGTCTTCAAGCAATGGTACAGAAAAGGAAGAAATTATTGAAGTACCTTAGAAGAACCGACTGGGATTCGTATTGCTTTTGTCTCTCAGAACTCAGTCTTCGTGACAGTGCAGATTATAAGCTCTAAATTTGCAGCAGCATGTTTCAACAGTGTTCTATTTATGAGTTTGAGATATGAGTATGATAAAAGCAATGTCTTCCCCAATCAAGCCAGTAGAGGGTTTTATTTTGAGACCTGATATTCCTCCCAACGACGCCTAACAAATACCTCTGATCCCTGGAGACTCTTCCAAAGAGCATTTGTGTTTGGTTTATTCATCTTCCAGTGCTTTCCGGTTGGGATTTGTTTTAGTTATGAACTTGCTGAATTTGTATACAAATATAACTAATCTTTATTTTGAACTCGCTAATAAAGTTTCTTGACTCCGTCTCTGGTGACAATGAAAGAGGAATTTCTCGAAGAGAAACAAGTGTGCATTGAGCGTGAGTGTCTTACGCCGACAAGGTAGGAGATGTGTATGCAAGTTTCCAACCATGATAAATGGAAAAACCGAAGAGTAAATGGAGGTTTGAAAAAGTGACTCGCACACTCCTTTTATATCTTGGTGAATTTATCGAACATGGGTAGGCTGATACTCCGTAGTCCGTAGTATATTATTACTCTACATACAATGAGATAATAAGCAATTGTGATGTATTATCAATCAACGAGTATATGTAAGTTGACATCATGAATTGATTTTGCAAGTTATTAATTTATATGGATAAAACGAACGTATAAAAAAAAAGATTGTTACTCTAGAGTTTAAACTTTAAAGATGAGAGATTATTTTACACGCCATCAACATCAAGTAATAGTTCGTGATGGGCTGACATGTTTATGTCCCTTAACTATATTTCCTTAATTTAATGCAATTGCTTTCACAAACTCCTATATGGATTTGTTGTGTGGGGTGATTCGATAAGCTTTTTTTCCTCAAAGATCATAAAATGTGGGAAATAATCAAGAGATGACAGTTGAGCATATCAGAGTCACAACATCAATCTGTTGGGTTTCCTCAACACCAACAATCATCATCTCCAATGGCAACAACTGCAATTTACCTCCATTTCCGGCGACACCGGCACTTGTTTCAAAACCTTACTTCATCACGTTACTTGTATTCATCATCTTCAATTCAAAACCCCAACGTCGGTGAAGATGATCCATCCGGGAAGAATAATAAGGATGAGGTTTCGCATAAGATGAAAACATTTTTTGCAAAGATGTATAGTTATAACGATTTACTTAAGAAGAAGATTGCGGTTGTGGATGATATGGTAACATGTATCGCGAAGATGCAAAATCGTATTAATATATTGGAGAAGGTGGTGAATTATAGCCCCATGAATGATAACATTTCGTTGTCGGACGAGGAGAGAGAAGAGGGAATGGTACAGAACTGTACAGTTTGAAAAGTACCCATTCACCAGAAGGTTTTTTTAGGTTGCTGAATCTGGAAAATGATGATGATTATGTTAAGAGGTTTAGGAGATGGAACAGAAGGATAGAAGATTCTAGATATCTGGAAGAGGTGGTAAAAAAGATGATTGAGACGGAGTAGAAGGAGGTATTGAAATTGTTGAAGAAAGTGGAGGAGAAAAACGTTGTGGCTTCATGCGAACAAAATGAGATGGGGGACAGAAGAATTGGAGACGGAAAGAATACAACTGTTAGGGGACATGGAGGAGAAGGATAGGGTACAAGTGGTGTGGGAAATGAAGGAAGACGATAGGCTAAGATTGTTACTTGATACGGGTGATGAAGCGGAGAGGGTAAAACTGTTGGTGGCGGTATGGGAGTATAGTTTGAAGCTCCAGGATGATGATGCAACTTAGATGCGTGTCGCAGGTATATAGATTTCGTTACTACTTATGAATTGCATTTGTTGCAGTGCTACATTTTGCATTAGGAATTCGATTAATTATGTTTCATGTTCTGTTCTAAAAGACTGCTGATCATGCAATTTATAAGTTTGTTCTGAGGGTAAAATTTATAAGTGCTACAAAAATTTTGCATTAGGATTCTTTTTAGAAGTTGTCTTATTCAAATTTCTTTTAGTTATAAACTTGCTTAATTTGTATGTAAATATAACTAATTTTAACTATGAACTCGCTAATAAAATTTCCTGACTTCATCTCTGGTGATGATAAAAGAGGAATTGCTTTCCATTTAGTCAGAGGAGTTCAATGGCCAAACTCGCTAATAAAATTTCCTGTCTTCCATAGTTATGTTGATTTAGTGGACAAGCAGATGAAATGTAGGCCACTGAATGATTTCGTTGCGAGGTTTAAGAGATATAACGTGCATATAGAATCTACTAGGAGAATGGAAGATAAGTTAAACACGATGATCAAAACGGAGGAGAATAAGATGCTGGAGCTGTTGAGGGAAATGGAGGAACTGTATAAGCAGGAAGTTGATGCTTCGAGGGATATTAGTGTATATTATAATGGTTTTAGTTCTTCAAAGGACCCTGACGCAGAAAGGGTGTCATGATCGACTTAATCACAGTCAAGATTAAACTCACTAATGCTTTGAACTCCTTAACAAGAAATTTGTGGAATAATACTTATTAAGTTTAGAAGATATAGATGTGTAAATTGTGTAATGGTTTGTGGTATGTAATGTAGAGAACAGAGTACAATAGATTGTATAACAAAAGCTCCAATATTATTTATGAAATAATATGAATACACTTGGTTGTATTAGGGTTACAATAACCTTGAAGCTAACTATGTTTTTCTATCTGAGATAAGGTACAGAAGTCTCTCAAATCTATTTTCTTATGTCACAATTGATCTATATTTATACATACACTTTTCTAACCATTCCATACCTCTAAAGTAAGGAACTCTACTTATAAACTATAGAGTTCCTATTACACGTTATTGTAATTAATGCATGGAAGTCAACCTATCTAAGCATGGTTTGTTGCCGTAAAGTGTCTCATGCTTTGTTGCGCATGCTTTGTCAAGATTAGGTAACTGTAGACCCACGTGCGCCACATATCCTTTGGACAAGGCTAAAATCAGTTATTCCCCTTAAAGATCTGCATTCCATATATTGAGATATATATAGATACAATGTATCGTGTTGTACAAGACTATCTAGAATATTCTTAAGTGTGGGCCATACAATGTTTATGGACTTATGGACCTAATTACATGATCCGTTAATACGCCCCCTCATCTTGAGGGTGGAGGATGTCGAACACTCAAGCTGTAACGAAACTCAGCAAAGAGGGGATATGGAAGACCCTTGGTGAATATATCAGCAAACTGAAACCGTGAAGGTACATGAAGAACGCGAATGTGACCAACGGCAACCTTGTCGCGAACGAAATGAATGTCTATCTCAATATGTTTGGTCCTTTGATGCTGAACGGGATTGGCTGACATGTAGATGGCACTGACATTATCACAGTAAACCAATGTGGCAGACTGCAATGGTAAATGAAGCTCGAGAAGGAGATTGCGAAGCCAACATGTTTCGGCCACATCATTAGCAACTCCGCGGTATTCAGCCTCAGCACTCGAACGAGAGACTGTAGGCTGACGTTTAGCTGACCATGAGATTAGGTTATCGCCCAAGAAAACACAATATCCACTAGTAGATCGGCGGGTCGGTTGACAGCCAGCCCAGTCGGCGTCTGAATAAGCAATCAGCTGAGATGTGGGGGACTTATATAACTGAAGCCCCATATCCATAGTCCCACGCACATAACGAAGAACCCTTTTAAGGGCATTAAGGTGCGGTTCACGGGGGTCATGCATGTAAAGGCAGAGCTGCTGAACTGCGTATGAAATGTCCGGACGGGTGAAAGTGAGGTATTGTAAAGCCCCTGCTAGACTCCGATATAGAGCAGGGTCCGCAACTGGAGGTCCGTCCGGGCCTAGTTTCCTGTCAGTGTCAACGGGAGTGCGTGAGAAATTACAAGACATCATGTGTGCCCGTTGAAGAATTTCTGATACATACTTTTCTTGAGACAAAAGAAGCCCAGATGAATTTCTTGTGACGGAGATACCAAGAAAATAATTTAGAGAACCAAGATCGGTCATAGCAAATTCTTTGTGAAGACAGGAGATAATACGCTGTAGAAATGCTGCAGATGAAGCTGTTAGAATGATGTCGTCCACATATAACAGTAAATAAGCAGTGTCATTCCCGCGCCTGAAAATAAAAAGAGAAGAGTCGGTTTTGCTGTTAGAAAAACCGATCCGCTGCACATAATTAGCAAAGCGCTGGAACCAAGCACGTGGTGCCTGTTTAAGACCATAAAGAGACCGCTGAAGACGACAGACATAATCTGGGTGTGCAGAATCAACAAAGCCTGGTGGCTGAGTCATGTAGACAGTTTCAGACAGAGAACCATGAAGAAATGCATTTTTAACATCCAACTGATGAATAGGCCAATCACGTGAGAGAGCAATGCTGAGAACTGTCCGAATGGTGGCCGGTTTGACAACCGGGCTAAAGGTCTCATCACAGTCTATACCTGGTTGCTGGCTACGTCCATTAGCTACTAACCTTGCTTTGTACCTGTTAAGTGAGCCATCTTCATTGAACTTATGTTTTAACAGCCACATGCAATTAATAACGTTAGCATCGGTCGGACGGGGAACAAGTACCCACGTTCCATTTTTAATTAAAACAGAGTATTCGTCAAGCATAGCATTTTTCCATTGGGGAATGCGAAGGGCTTGAGCATATGATCGAGGTATAGGAGAAAGAGATGAGACATGAAGATTGAGCTTATTAAAAGGTTTAGAGATGCCATGTTTAGCGCGTGTGATCATGGGATGTGAAGATGACGGTGCGGTAGGAGTGGTGGTCGGCGAAGTGGGTTCAGGCGATACGGCTGTGGGCTGGGCTGTGGCTGGCAGGTTAGGTGCGGTAGTTGGGCCAGAGGCTACGGCTGGGGTGGTGGGCTGGGCCAATTCAGAAGATTGTTGGGGGGGAAGTGTAGCAGATGGGCTTATCGGGCCAGTAAGAATGTCATGGGCAAGGGGGAAGGTCCGGTCACAGTGTCTAGAAAATGGTAGATCGGTTGTGGTAAGTCTTTCATATTTTGGAAAGGGAAGACAGTCTCGTCAAAGTTAACATGGCGGCCTATAATAATTTTGTTATTGGCTATATCTAGGCATCTATATCCGCGATGATTATTCGGGTAGCCAAGAAAAACACAAGGAGTGGAACGTGGTTCTAGTTTATGATTGGTAGTGATATAGGGATAACAAAGGCAACCAAACATGCGCAAGTGGTCATAAAGAGGTGACTTATTAAATAATTTGGTGAAGGGGATATTGTTGTTTATAGCGGTTGAAGGTAAGATGTTTAAAAGATGTGTTGCCATAAAAAGGGCTTCAACCCAATATTGAGCCGGTAATTTTGCATGAAACAATAATGTGCGAATTAAATTGTTAATTGTGCGAAACATGCGCTCGGACTTACCATTTTGTTGGGAGGTATGCGGGCAAGAAAAGCGAAATTGTATCCCATGGTTTGCAAATAAGGTGTGTTGTTGTTGGTTGTCAAATTCGCCCCCATGATCACACTGAAAAGCTTTAATTTCTTTGTTAAATTGTGTTTTAACATAAGCACGAAATTGCAAAAACTTATTAAATGCATCAGATTTCTTTTTAAGCGGATAGACCCAAAGAAAATGAGAATGATGATCTAGAAAAATAACATAATATCTAAAACCACTTACACTCGGTACTGGTGATGTCCACAAGTCCGAGTGTATAATATCAAAAGAGTCTTTAACAACCGAATTAGAAGCAAAAAATGGATGTCTAGTGAACTTGCCTAATTGATAAGCATGGCACAACGTCGAGGACTTTGGTTTATTACACGAAATAAATTTATTAGAAACTAAGTTACGTAACACTTCATCCCCGGGATGTCCGAGTCTTTGGTGCCATGTAGAGGAAGACAATAAAGCAGTAGGTGGAGTGGTGGGAAAGCAAAAGGGATAAAGCTCTCCGTCGCTATCACATCGGAGTAGAAGCTGCTTGGTCTTGTAATCCTTCACATCAAAACCAAATTCATCAAATGAAACACGACATTTATTATCTCTAGTGAATTGACGGACAGAAACGAGATTTTTAATTATTTGAGGAGTAATGAGAACGTTTTGTAAATACAAAGGTCGGGACAAAGATAGTAAAATGCTATGTCCGGCTGTGGTAACGGGAATGGTGTTCCCGTTACCAACAAGGACTGACGGATAACTGCTTTGATTAAATGGAACAGTGAGTTTACCTGCGTCCGCCGAGAGATGCGAAGTGGCTGCGGAGTCCATGTACCACCCACTGTCAACCGGATTTTGAAGAGTGGTAGTTGTGAAGGCATGCGGCATGGCAGTGGGCTGAACAGTCAACGGCCCATAAGGCTGTTGGGCCGTGAATGGTGCTGGTCCGAGAATTCCATTGCCAAAGACTCCTGTTGGGCCGTAACTCTAAGGGGCTGTGAAGCTGGGTTGGGCCGTGTTCTGGCCAGATGGGCCGGTCCAATGTGGCACGTTGGGCCTAGGGCCATTTTTGTTCCATGTTCCTTGTACCTGAGAATTGTTATACATCGTAGAACCAAAAGAGGGAAAATTACTAGTGGGTTTTGAGTGAACAAATTTGCACTTATCACCGAAGCGACACATGCCGCGCATGAAATTGCGACAAAGTTCTGTCGAGCCACGCCCATTGTTACTTGATTTGTTGGTGTTACGGCTGCGGTTGTGAGACGTGGCAGCCACCAAAACCTGTGGCGATGACGAGTTGTCTCGACCACCATAACTTGGCGTATGATTTGTTCTCGGCTGCGTCTTACGCTGGTATCGTGATTCTTCTAGCGAGAGCATCGATCTAGCTTCCAAGAGAGTCGAGCGCTTGGTGCGGTGCCTGATCATCGTAGCAACCTGTTCATAGCGCTCGTCCAAGCCATTGATCGCATACATAACGAGCACTTTTTCATCGACTGGAGATCCGATATTGGAAAGAAGATCGGATATCACCTTAATCTTCTTGAAGTATTCGGCAATGGAGAGGGAGCCGAGTTCAAGAGAGCGAAGTTCGTTTTCTAATTCCATGGCACGAGATTCCTGGTTATCATGAAACAAATCTTGCAAGCTTTTCCATACCGCGGTTGCCGTCACATTTTTCTTAATGACGGTTTGAAGAAGAGAAGTGGTGAGTGTTCCATATATCCATTGCTTAACTAAAGAGTCAAGCTTTTTCCAGTGAGCATCGGTTTCCGATGGTGTCTCTCCATCAAGATGATCTCGCAAATCGAAGCTCTCACAGTGAGTGACAAAGAGCTCGTTCCACGCGTCATAGTTCAATTGATCCAGATCCAAGATGAGTGGGACATGGGTCTTGATGTTTGTCACGCCGAAAGCCTTTTCGTGAAGAGGGTTTTGAGTGCCTTTGTTTGTTTGGTCTCCGGCCATGGTAGGGTTTAGAGATGTTGGTTGAATGTTTTACGTGGTAGAGAGATAGAAGAAAGAGAGAGGTGATCGGTTATTTTCTTGGGGGATACCGAATGGTGCTCTGATACCATAAAATCAGTTATTCCCCTTAAAGATCTGCATTCCATATATTGAGATATATATAGATACAATGTATCGTGTTGTACAAGACTATCTAGAATATTCTTAAGTGTGGGCCATACAATGTTTATGGACTTATGGACCTAATTACATGATCCGTTAATAAAGGCAAGCAGCAGAAACTTTGTAATCTGGTCTAGCAGTACTAATAATGAAGAGCAGTAGAAACTTTGAATAGCAGTACTAACTCTTGTAAGCTTGGCAGTACCAATCATTTATATTCCAATAAAGGGAATTAAAATTTGAGTTTGAAGAGAAGAAGTGGTCGTCAGACATGTATAGGACTATAGGGGATTGCAGGAAGGTATTAAGAAATGGTTTAGCAAATTGAAGAATAAAATTAAAAACATGCGGCGAAATCAGAGGAAAATGAGATGGCGAGGGAAGAGGCGGAGAAGGAGAGGCTACAATTGTTGAGGGTGATGCAGGAAGTGGGTAGGGCTCGACTGGTGTGGGAGATGAAGAAATACGAACAGGAGAAGCTGAAATTGTTGTTTTAAATGGGGAAGGTGGAGTGGTTAAACCTGTTGAGGGCGGTATGGGAATATGGTTCGAAGATGACTGATGATGATATAACTAAGATGTGTGACGCAGGTATATGAATTATGGTATACTAGCAAGGGGTATAATAGTAGTTTAGGTTTACTTAATTTTTAAAATAAGATTTTAAGATATACATGTCGGGGTCTTTCTGGAAGCAGTTTCGTATGGCTATCTACATTATACCTTCTCTATACCCTGCCCCCAACGGGATTGGTATTGTTGTTTTTGTTGTTGTAGTATTTGCCAAATGGTTCATACATGAGGTTTTGTGATGTAAGTAAATTGATAGATTCGATTTGCTGTGACCTTATCTCACGTAAAAGCTTTATGTACTTTTGCAGCCAAGAGAGAGAACTGGATGAGGTTACGGAATACGGTTGGAATGAGTTTTACGGCAAGTGTTACATTTTTCGCCCTTGGTCTTTACATTCTATTGTCTTATTACGAGTAATAGTTTTCTCTTTTTTGAAAGAATTACCCTGGAGAGGATTACCCTTCAGATTATGACGGTGCGTTCTGATTTGGACTCTGGATCATCTCGTTTTCAAGGTATGTGAAATTCAAGCCCGCAACTTTCATATTTATCAATCATCACTTTTTTGTCTCTTAAAACTTGGTCTTCAGGACATTGCAGATTAAAAACTCTAGATATTTGTAGCCGTATGTTACTCAGTGTTTTATGTATTAGCTCGAGATAGGAGTAGGAGAATAGCAATGGTCTTATTTGAAAAAGATCTCTTAACTTGTAGACTATCTTCCTAAGGGCCTTTGTGTTGGGTTTTTACTGATGTACCGATTCGCTGCCATTTGGAATCGTCTTTTGGAAGTGTTCCTATTCTTATTTTCTTCTTCTTGATGCAAAACTTGTACTTTCTAGTTTAAAGATAGCTAACCTAACATGACAACATGTTGGGTTAAATATCGTCCAAAGTTTTCTTCATAGAACCTCTTAAATCTCCTAAACTATTTTATTCAAACAAGAAAATATCATATATTCTGTATATTTCTATTACTGTAATACCGTTTTTGTAATTTTAACAAGTATGTTTAAGTTTTTTAAGAATTACACAAAAACATTTCACTATCAACTGGAATCCTTTTTGACCCAGTTGGTTAACCTGCACATCTCTGCATCACCTCTAATATTCTACATGTGACATCCCTTTTAGGTGTACTTGTATGATACTCCGTATTTACCAAACTAATAAATACGAAATGAGATCTAAAAGAAACATCAACTTGCATACACACAAAATACTATTCTAATTCATTAAGTTTATATAATTCCACAACAAAAGATCCACAAACTGCATATACATGTATTATTATCAACATCCAGCTGCACGAGAAATGCAGCTTTGATACAACACATTGTATACTAAAGAAAGAAACAGCAAATTGAACCACAGGTGGCTCACACATAATAATTAACACAGTATAAACTCACTTAAGGAGCTAGTGATCACAAACATAGCATCCATGCTCGCGCAAGTACTCTATTCGTTGACTTTGATTAGTAACAGCAAAAGAGGGTGGAATCAGTTTCCTCAATGACGGCCGTGTAGTCACCATCCACTCAACAATAAACACATGTAAATTAGGACACCCCATCAAATTGAGTTCCCTCAATTTCTCACAATTCTTCAACAAGTACTTGACCGCATTTGTTGTCACATGTCGACACCCTTCAAGATCAATCTTTTTAAGGTCATTACATCTCGCTGCAATCATCACTAACCCGTCGTCATTCACCCCTGATCTAGCCATACATAAAGTTTGTAACTTTAAAGGCTCCTTCTTTAGTCCTATATTCATAACCCCAATACAATCTTGTATGTTCAAATGCCTAATCTCAGGACACCCACTTAAGATCTCACCTATGGACCCTGTAATACCTGAAGAGCTCACATCGAGAAACTTTAAATCAGGACAAACCGAAGTGATCTTTAGAAGACATTCATCACTTAAATGTGAATTCCCTGCCAACTTCAACGTCTTGATACTAAAGTTTTTGCGCCTCAAAACATTCGTAACTGCAAATTCTTCCTTACCCAGATCTGTATGCTCCATTTTAATCTGTTCAAGAGACGAACAGTTGTTGATGAGAGCAAACAAAGCCTTACCTGTTAGCTTACGACAAAAATTGAGCTTTATCTTAACAAGAACATGAAGATACTGAGATGAAGCTATAACAGTCTCGTCACTGAGATAGTTGTTCCTAGAAAGATTTAAATATGTGAGGGACTGATACGCACTTAATAGGCTTGTTATTCCGCTTATAGTATATCTATCACAACCAGGAAGACACAGTCTCTTTAACGGAATACGAGCTTCCACAATCGACCTAAGAAACTCATCAGAAATATCAGAATCTTTAAAATATAAACTACTTAAATTCCTGCAGGACGTAGCAGTGCTAATAAAAGGTGAATCGGTCCCATGAATACTCGTAATAAGAGACATGGATATCGTTGTTATATCAGGACAATTCTGAAGCACAAATCTCAAGCCTTTCATTGTAATCATCGTACAGTTTAAGAATTTCACCTCTTGTAAACGCAAGCAATTCAATGACAGATAAAATAAACAATTATCGGTTAAAAGAATATTCATAGATAAATCAATTTTAACCAAATTCTTCAAAACTAATGCCAAACGTTTAACTCCATAATCAGTAATCATAAGTTCAGCTATAGTATACGCTCTAAACGCATCAACCGTAAACTTATGTCGCGGATAACTAATATCTAATTCTTCCAAATCGGAAAAATAGTTGGCAATATCAATCAAATCAGTATCAGTTAGCCTAGTAACATTAGCACATTTCAACACCTTCATTTTACAACTATTACTTGACCCTAACTCCTCCAATCTATCATTCGGTAACACATCATGACTAGATATATCAAGTGATTCTAATTTCAAAGCGATCGAAGAACGCGCAATCTCGCGAATCGCCATATCGCGATAACCATACAATAAATCACTAAGATCTAGGGTTTTTAGGTTAGGGAAACGGGAAAGTAACGGACGAATTGTACCGTGAATGAAATACGTTTGATTGACGACGGTTAAATGGCGACGGAGACGATTGGTTAACGACAAAAATCGTTTGTTTACGAGTGAAAGTGATTCGAATTCTGCAGGATGATCGTCGCCTAAATTGTTTACAATTAGCTCCCAAATTTCTTCAGGTAATTCATCATAACTATATCGTTCCATAGCTTCGATTGAGAAACGATTGATTGTTTGATTAATTAAAAGAGTAAAATTGAGGTAATTGCATACACACAAAAACAGTGTGTGTGTAAATTTTTGATTTATCGTTAATATCGGAATTTAAAATTGCATTAAAGAACATGATGTCAGCGTCACGTTTTCTGACCTGTTTTACCTTATCCTTTTATTTTATTTTCTATTTCTGTTTCCCTCTTTATTTTGCATTTTCTAATTTGAAATTGATGTAGATTAGTGACCATATATAATAAAAGAAAAAGATTGTTCGATGATATTTTCACTATAAAAGTCGATGAATATAACATAAAGACATAAAGTATAACTATTTATGTATATAGTACAATTATAGTTTTGACGGATTTATCAAATTTTATGGTGAAAATATCATTATTTATGATTATTTTAGTGGCGTTCAAGTGGAGTTATTTTAGAAGCTTATTATATACTTATTAACTAGAGTTTGAATGAGTTTGTTTGCTTATTTAAAAAAGTATTATAAAGACTCAAAATATACACTACAAACATTTAACTTATCTGTCTATAAACAATAAATATCTAAAATCAGCCAACCAGACACCCTCTTAGTAATCAGATCAATCTTTAATCATTTTAAGCTTAGTAATTTTATAACCTCACTTTATTCTAAAATGCTAGGATTAAATAAGATAATGAGTAGATTCACGAAACTAAGTACTATCTTATAGTTAGAATTTATATCTGGAGCTACAAGTTGAAGCTTAAATTGCTTTATAAGTATTTAATGAAGTAGATCGAGTTAAAGATTAAAAATGTGAGTTTACATAAAAATAAAATAAAAACATTTAAGTATGAAATAAGATATATTTAAGTAATTTACTTCTCATAAGCTCAATTTCTTTTCAAAAACTACTTCAACTAGCTTAATTTATAGAACTTAATTCTTTCAATAAATTTCTACCAAACTAAGATAGAGATATGAACAACTAAATATGATGATATCATCATCACATTTCGAAGCGGTGTTACCTTATCGTTTATTTTGATTTATGGGTAATATCAAAACTGGATAGCGTTAAACAATTTGATCTCATTATCAGGTTTCGAGACGGTGTTACCTTATCGTTTATATTAATTTCTTGGTAATAATTGAATAGCATTAAAGAGCGTTTTCTCATCATAGGTTTCGAAACGGTGATATCTTATAGTTTATTTTAATTTCTTCTTAATATCGAAATTGAAAAGCATTAAACAACATGATCTTATCATTGTATTTTGAAACGGTGTTGCCTTATCGTTTATTTGATTTTCTATTTATATTTTTCCTATTTTATTTGTTTTTTTATTTCATTTGAAGTTTGAATGAATTCTTTGATATTATGTGTAGATGTGATTATTGTCTCCGAATAATAAAAGGTGATATTTAACTTTTACTAATTATATTAATTTATTAGATTTTGTTAACAACAACACTAAGTGCTATATATTATTAATAAGTTTTGACATTGATAAATTATTGTAGTTCATACCAAATTCAGAAGATCAATCAATATTTAAGAGGGACATTGAGTTTGTTACACTTTGAATACAAGTATTAAGACATATATCTTAAAAGCTTTAATTACAACATCATGGACCAAACATTATGGATCGTTGTAATCATTTTCTACATGAAATAACGAATTAACGGGCTCAAACGAGTTGGACGCTACATGTACAAGATCCATTACCAAGTATGATATGGGATTGTCACTGTACATGTTGAATAGTTAAATAGTTTAGGGGTTAATTGTAGTTTAACTAAAGTTTAGTCGAGTAAGATTAAGATAGTTTTTTAAATTTAAGTTTACTTGGGATGTAAGTAAACTTGAGGAGGTGAGAGTTGCTAAGATTGTATTTTAGGCTTCAAGTAATGAGTTTCTAGGAGGTTTTCTAAACCCAAACTAACTCTAACTAGGGAATTTAACCCAAACTTGAGGTTAAATCTTTGTACCTTCTCTCTTTTTCATTGCTCGATAATAAAACGTCACGTTTGAACATCTTATGTAGTTTTCTTTGTGTCTTTTTCCGCGCTAGTTTTAAAGTTTGTTTGATTTCTTCCAATAGTAGATATGAAACAATTTAACAACTACGTGTGTAAATGAGTTCTGATTTTATTTAACTTGAACTTGAGCTCTATCTCGATCTCGATAAAGTTAAGAGTTAAATCGAGTTGTAGTTAATTGAACTATAGTTCATTTCGTATTAGTTTTTACGAGTTTTGTGTTATTAATCGAATATAAGTTCTACATCATCAAAAAAGAAGGCGATTTAAACATCATTAAAAGTTTTAATACACCATTAACTCATTTTTTTTTAGTGTTGTTAACTTGTTATACACATACCTTATTAGTTTATTATAGTTGTTGGTGTGTGAATACATATCATTTAAGTTTAATATGAGTTTGATTATCGAAAGAAGTTTTGATGTAATTATTCGAGTTTTTCAAACCGAAATTTTGACTTAGCTTAAAGTAGTCGAACTCAAGGCCCGTCAACTCGTTCGCGTCCTATTCGTAACCTCTTAATTAGCCTTATACTTTTTAATTAGTTTTATAACATATTTTTACTAGTTAATCTCTCTAACTTTTAGCCTCGTGAATATTTATTTTTGATACCATATTTCTTCATAAAATAATAACCATTAATGATCTAATGTAATAAAATGCATTTTCTTTAGAAGTTTAATGGAAAATCTGTGTCCAGCTCCTATTCAATAGATTATATACTTCACTGCGACTCGTACATATTTCTTTTGAATGTATATACGTAACACAAATTATTAAACATCGTGTTATTATTGAAATTAATGGCTTTAGTTGAATAAACCGGCACAATTAAATTAAATCAAATATGTTACATACACTAACAGTAAAAACTCGTATACCGACAACGCGACAACAATACACTCGAGTTAACTAGTCAACCAAAACAACATTGATCGTATCATGGCAAATCTATCGGAACTATCGGTGTTTCTGGGGTTGAAAAGAACGGTTGCCCTCCTGTCATCGGATTCGTATCCACCGGTGGTGGCAATATAACTCCTGGCGACTGTCCAATCCCCGGAAACTGTGGCGAAAACTGTTGTCCAGGGTCCATTATAGGTGGAAAGTTTTGTCCAGGGTCTAATAGTGGCGGAAAGTTTTGTCCAGGGTCTAACAGTGGCGGAAATTGTTGTCCCGGGTTTTCTTGTGGTGGAAAGTTTTGTCCGGGGTCTACCAGTGGGGGAAATGGTTGTCCGGGGTTTATTTGTGGTGGAAAATTTTGCCCAGGATCAATTAGCGGCGGAAAGTTTTGTCCAGGGTCTATTTGTGGAGGAAAATTTTGTCCAGGGTTTATTTGTGGAGGAAAGTTTTGTCCAGGATCTATTAGCGGCGGAAATAGTTGTCCAGGGTCTATTTGTGGCGGAAAGTTATTTCGGGGGTCTATTCCTGGTGGAAACTGTTGTTCAGGGTCTGTTTGTGGTGGAAAATTTGGTATAGGCACAATTGGTGGCAGTGTGTAGCCCGGCGGATTATTAGCATCGACCGGCGGATTGTTTTCGTCAACCGGCGGTGAGAATATCGGAACATACGGTCCTGGATTCTGATTAGGATCACCAAAAACCGGCGGCGAAAATATCGGAACTAATGGTGGTGCCTGAAATGGACCATCAGGTGGTAGCTCAGGTACCATCGGAGGTAGAATGTAGTCAGGTGGTGGTGATAATAATACAGGTGGCGGAGTTTCTACCGGTGGTGGTGGTGAAGCAACAATCGGCGGCGGAGTTTCTACCGGTGGTGGTGGTGAAGCAACAACCGGCGGCGGAGGTGACGGCGTTGGTGGTGGAGGTGACGGAATCAATGGTGGCGGAGGCGGGGGAGCCGGTGGTGGTGATGGTGGCGGAGATGGTGGTGGAGCAGGTGCAGGTGCCGGCGGGGGAGGTAATGGTTGTGGAGAAGGGATCACCGGCGGAGGTAATGGTGGTGGCCGGCGAGGTGATGGCCGGCGGGATGTAAATGGGTTGTTTGGTGAATTACGAGAGAATGGCCATTGACCACATTTTGAAAATAGATATTGATATAGTGGATCACAGTTTGATGGTGATCCATTATTGTTTCTTGATTTACCACCTGATTTTCGGCCTTTACTACGTGTTTTACCGTGGCTCTTTGGTGGTGTTGCAGTTGTGTGGCGTTTATCGACGTCGAATTCACAGTGGTGATCGGTGGTGGGTTGTGAAATGGAGGATGTTATGAAGAGTAATGCAATGCATGTTGATAGTAGAATGTGGTGTTGCATGACAACCATTTTTGACGTTTTGGTTTACTATATTTCTTTATCAAGGCAATTTATAGCTCTCTAGTTACACAAACATGCAAATTATCTTATAGTTTAAATATACTCCATCTTATAATGGTTAAAGGTTTAAAGAAAATGAAAACTTTGAGTTTAAGTGGAAATATAAGAAAATAAGAATGCTAGTTTTATACTTGGACTTTTAGAAAGTTTACTGACTTTTAACGATCCGAGTCGAGTCGAGTCTTTTAGAAAGTTTACTGACTTTTAACGATCCGAGTCGAGTCAAGTCGAATATCAGGATGCTCGAGCTCGACTCGTTTATTAATTATTAGTCATCTCGAGCTTGAAAAATTTTAAAAATTATATTTGAGCTAGAATTCAATTCGAAAAAATTGTTGTTATTCGATCTCGAATTTGATGCTCTTGGAACTATCTTTTTGTTAATGAACTAAAATTCCAAACTCAAGTTGTTTTATAACGAAGTTGTGCTCGATAAACTGGTTTCAAAGTTCGAAATCGAGTTTGAATAAGCTTATTGAATGTTCGACTGATTAACACCCCTTGTTTCATTTTGTTTTCATGATAATGGTAACAATCTTGTATTTGATTAATTCAATTTCTTTTGATATGTATTGAGTAAATTTGTGATGAAATATACATAATGAATGTTGTATTATCTTGAACAGTAAAATTGCATTGGAAAACAAACCTAAAATGGAAGAAGAATTGAAGGAGATGTAGATGAAAAATGACATAAATGCATGTGTACACTTGGTGAAACGATTTATAAATCCCATTCAAGTTGTGATTAAAAGTTTGCTAAATTTCCCCTCCCTAGTTGTATGTGCCCAAATTTAATGCTTTCTATCTCATTCCATTTAGTCATTTACACCTATAATCCACAAGTATGACAGGTTTCACACTATTCATTGTATTTTGCACGGCCTATATTTATGGAAAAATATTTTTATTTTTCCTTTTATATTTTTATATAGTTTTTTTTCCTTGAAAATCATAAAAGATTTAGAAAACGCATTCAAATGTAAGAGATAAAGTTTTTATTTTTCAAATAATATATTTCATTTTCTTAGAAAACTCCTCTGGAAAACTCCAACTTGAACGTATTTTATAAATTTTCAGTTTTTTTAAAGAATTTTCTAGAAAAATGGAAGAATTTTCCGTAACTAAACGCGCCCTATATTTATGATTTTATACCAACTAGTTGTATGTATATGCATATATCATTAACAAAGTTTAAGGAAAAAAGAGGCTAGTCTCTACCATACGTTTCACTTTTGATTACTAGACATTTTTTATTACATGTAAAAACCAAAACATATTTAGCAACCAAATCATAAAAAACTTATAGATTTAGATAAAACTAACACATGAAATATATAAGAGTAACGTGTTGTCGCTTTGTACGGCGACAACGGAAAATATTAACTGATTATTAACTTCGAATACTTGTATTTAAGTTTAACTTTTGGGCTTGTAGATTGGGCTCAATAAATCAGCCCATTATCCTATTAAGGCTATACTCCAGGAGTTCATTTAAGGTGGGTTGGATAGGGAAAGGCCATTAATTAAGAATTTTTTAAGGTACAAAAGTATTTTCCTCCTCTCATCTCGAGCTCGAGCTCGGTCGAGTCAAATTTTTATCAAGTTCGAGCCTGAGCTCAAATTACATATCGAGCTTTACGAGTTTTAATTAATATGTATATGTTTTTATAAATACATATGTAATTTTGGATTTCCTAAATTATATTATTATATTATATTTAAATTCGTATTAGATAATTTTACCAAGTTTATGACTACTTTTCACAATTACACACTCAAATAAGTTTGACTGTTAAAAATTATTTTTATATAAAAATTTGAGCTTTTCGATCCGTCTCGATACATTTTCGAGTCAAGCTTAAACATGCATCATGAAAGTTCGCCGAGCTATCAAGTCAATCTCGGACTTATTTTAAGTGAATCGAGCCAAACTCGACCCATGTCGAACTTAAGCTCGGACCGGCTTGATTACAACACTATACAAAACTACAAATTCTTCTAAAATTAACAAAGTGAATCGAGCCAAACTACAAAAGATTTTTTCTTCTTGACTAATTCATTTTTTCTTCATAAATTAAGCTCGGACCGGCTTGAATATGTAAATTAATCTACAAATTCATTTTTTCTTCCATAGTACATACTTTCAAATCTAGCAACAATTAACAATGAAAACTTAACTTTATCATGATTTTCTTCCTTATTTTAATCTCATGCTGAAACCTATGTAGATTCACGTAAACACCAATTAACGTTTATTACAAAAGCAATTAACGGGTATTTTAGATTAATTTATGAAGAAGAAAAAATGAAAATTACTAAGTTTACACGAATTAAATGAATTCTATACATTTAATTTTATTAATTACTATAAGAAGTTGTAAATAATCTGAAGTAATAGTAATAATAATATAATATTTAAAAACCTATGATAAATAAAAGAACCAAGGAAATAAGTAGTAGATAAATATGTAGAGACAAAATGTTAACAATGAAAAAAAGACAATACACAAAACACACGTTAAATGGAAACAATTGTCAACCAGAAAATCGAAAGCTGCGTTACATTTATTTTATTGAATAATTAATTCAGATAAAATAAGAATAAAAACAAAAATAAAAGTAAAAATAAAAAAGGCAGGAAACAAAGCTGAACAGCTTCCTGCAACCCGTACCGCATGCTTACCCACTGGGGTTCAGTACTTTGGGCTATTTTGTCAATTCACAGTTTCCAATTAAACAAATTAAAATAAAAAATCATAATCAACCTTTAACTATAGTTTAAGGTTTTTGTATTTCTTTTGGCAAATAAAATAAAAATATCAATAAAACAACATTTATTGTATTTGTATCTATCTAATTTTAACCTTCCAGTATAAAAGGGCTTATAAGTTTGTTTATTTGCAAATTTGTTCATAATGTTGTATAATTTTAAAAAGCGCTCGTAAATTTACGCATTTATTTAATACTACATAATGTTTTTGCTTATTAAGGTGATACATATGAACAACAAACATAAGTTAGATTGTACGTAGGTAAGTAACTTATTTTATGCTAGCAATCGAAAAATTACTATGGTTAAAATTATTGTGGACATGTAATTATTATTTGTGTAATTAATAATAATGGAGATGAGGAATAATGGCTCACATTTTCAGAAAAAGAAGGATCCGCTCTTTTGTTGTTTGGCACTTTTCTTTTTCTATTTTAATCCAATCTTTTGCATATAATAATACTCTGTCCTTGTCTGCCTCTCCACTTTCTACTATCCTCAATTTTTTTAGATAATAAGCATTTTATGTTTGTACTTTGATTGAATTTTATATATCATTTTATCGAAGGTAATTGATTTAGCTTTATTGAGACAAACTTATATCTATAAGATTGTGACTTCAACTGTTTTATAATAAATATTCACATTTTCATTTTGAAATGTCTCAAAATAAATGTCTACATTGTCTTTCAACCAATCAAAATAGATTTTAGTGGGTAAAGATGACATTTGATTGGTTGAGAGTAGAGTTAGTGAAGTTTTCTATAACTACGTGTATTTTTAAAATGAACACTACGATGACGGAGCTAGAAATAAAGTTCAAAGGTTACACAAAATTTTAAGTATATAGTAAATGATAACTAAAACAACTTAAAATTTTGCAATTTCAATGAATTAGTTTGAAGCAACAAAAACATATACTTTAAACTAGTGTTTTTTTAATACCAAGCATATAAAAATCAATTTTAGCATGTGCTACTCTTGCATTCAAACGTCACCGTCTATGTTTGGATAGATGTATATATAATATATTCATGATAGTTGTGTGTTAGTAGTTAGTCCATTTGAAGAAAAAAAATGTTTTTATTTAAAATAATATTAAGTTAAATTAAATCAATATAAAACATACAACTTGGACCAAAAAATCAGGATTAAGTCACAGACTATTTCTCATGTGATATTTCTAAACTCAAACTAAAAAATGACAATCCAACTTATGTTTTTATCCATCATTTTTTGACATATACAAGTGGTTTTTAGTTATCAAAAGTATATATAATTCAAAAGTAAAATGATTTGTTTTTAAAAGGTTAAAGATTGCTTCATTATTGTTATTATATATTTGATTGAGAGACTAATAATTGGTCCAATTAGTATACCGTAAATTGAGGACCTAGGTCGTCTACTTCTACCTCTATATTTCCTACTTGATTTGAAAAGTCAAAAGGGTAACTTCGTCATTTCCTATACCCAACAAAGCTCCACTGCTTTTTCCATCCAGCTTTTGATAACCGCCACATGAATTCCCCATTGCCCATATATAAAGCAATTGCCGTTAATGCCCTCCACCCTACTTTTTTCTGCCACCTTATATTATCTTGTTCCTTTTTGTCTTCACTATATATATATATATATATATATATATATATATATATATATATATATATATATATATATATATAAAGCACCACCCTATGCATAAAAATAATGTAAAATCTTAGGTAAAGTAACTAATTGCAAATATCTTAACGAGTGTTTAGACTTTAGATTGCTTATTTAAATATTTATCTATTTTTTAAAGTAAAGTAATTATAATTAAGTAAGCAGTCAAAAACATTTCGTTCGTACATACTTATCCATTTTACTCATGTAAAAGTGAATAAAATACTTAATATGTCTAAAAAATATCACAAGTTATCTATTTTAGCTTGTAGTAATAAAAATTAAATGGATTTTGCTATACATAGCCCTTAGGGCTATGTTTAAAGTCATAACCGCTTCTTAACATCCATTAAAAACTGACAACCACTCTCAAACCGTCAACCAATTACAGTTAAATAGTGAACATTAACCAACTAAGTTGGTTTTTTAACCGCTATTTATCAACTATCTGTGAATTTTCGATTGTTATCCGTAGCCCTAAGGGCTATGTATAGTAAAATCCAAATTAAAAATGTTTAGTTCTCAGATATTTTTACCATCAGTCAAACAGTTTTATCTATATCTATATATAACCCTAGTAAAATATTCAACCTTCTCTTCCTTATTACTTAAAATTTAAGGATGCGAATTCTCAATTATACCTTTCCATTCATCCACTCAAATAATATGACATGTTATTAAAGGAAGCCCAAAGATCAAACTAAATTAAGAATTATATACTTTCCATAACGTGAAGGGTAGATTAGAGATTTCACATCTTGAAAATATACTGATGTTTTAAAACACGTTTACTTGTTATCCCAAAGTAAATAATGATTTTAAAATGAGAAGTGATTCATGCTTATTAACTTATCGTTCAATTAATCCTTCGATTGAACCCCCCAAAAAGCAAAAATATAAATTAATAAAGTTTTTATTGCCGGAATCATCATAATATATATCATCCACTAATGATGTTTTGCATATCATATTTTGATTTTGTCACATAACATGTAATACTAAAAAGATTATTAAAGCATTCTTGGTAGTTTTGTTATAAATCTTTTATTTTAATCTTCTTTTTTATTTTATCAATAGGTAAAAAAACTCTATTGAAAAAGGATATATTATGAACAAAAAGTTATTTTAGACGGGTTCTAAAAATATATAATTTTAGACGCTCAATGATAATAAGATCTATTTAAGTCGGACGATCTTAATTATACTTATAAAACTGCAAATACTGTATAATTTTTGTCAACCCAATAATCTAACTAATCGCTAAACTTGACTCATGAAATTTGAGACATCTAGGTTTTCATGTACCATATATATTATACTCAAGTAACTTATTCAATTTGGGTAACTGTTTTTCTCGAATTTTAAGTGAAAATCAAATTTAATTATGTTACAGTTAATAACAATAATATAATAGACTATTGATACAATAAAATTGATTTGCAATTATTTTCGGTTCTTTGAGCGGACTATGTGTTATGTATATATGGAAGTAACAATGAAGAAATATAGAGTTGCATCACCAGTTTAACATCCATCATCTTTTATGTCCATATATATTATTATTGCAAAAATTCATATCTTTTACTTTATTTCTTTGTCTTACATAGTTGCTTAAGTTAATAAAATCGTTTAAATAATCTTTGTTACTTTTTGAATATCGATTAACTAATCTAGTTCAACGTCTAATGTTAATTTGCACATTCTAATTATTTAAAATTTAGATATTAAGCATTATGACTTTGGATCATTTTTTTCAAATAGATTGTAATACACACACACATACACACACACACACATATATATATATATATATATATATATATATATATATATATAACTTTAGTCATTTGTTTAAAGCATATATGATTAATTGAATATATTTAGCAATTAATTCAAAGAAATAAATTTTATTCTTGGTCATAATAATTATTTTAATATGATTATTCTTTATATTTGATTACACCTATAAAATGATGTAAATACTTAGACGAAGAGAACATGAAATATGTATTTTCTTGTTTATTTTTTTATAAGAAAAAAATCATAAAATAAAAGGTAAAGAGAAAGAAAACAAAGCTAGGCACTAACATAATATGTGAGAATTAAAAAATTGAGTTTGAATAGTGTAATCGAGTATGAATAGGTTATGAATAGGAAAATCACCTTTGGTGATTGTAGTAGTTTAAATATCATATATTGAATAATTAGTTAATAACTAATAATAATAATAATAATAATAATAATAATAATAATATGTAAATATGTAGTAATTTAATAAACAAAAAAAATACGTGTAGGATAGAAAATCACCGAGATACATGTGTCATGACCTAAATCATGTGACTCGGTAAAAAAAACCCTCGGGTAGGATAGAAAATCACCCAGATACATGTGTCATGACCTAAATCATGTGACTCGGCAAAAAAAAAAACCCTCCCAAAAAGAACCCCAACCGAGGCTGGAACTCAGGACTTGTCACAATTATTGGGGCATACTAACCGCTAGGCTAGCAAGTCACATACATTTAAAGTTACCTTTTTTACTAATATACTATTCGTTTAGCAGAAAATGTGGCTACAACCCATTGGCCATGTTACTATTCATGGCGTTCTAAACCTTTTTTACTAATATACTATTCGTTTAGCAGAAAATGTGGCTACAACCCATTGGCCATGTTACTATTCATGGCGTTCTAAAATGTTATTATTTATAATTCTGCCAAATGAACAACAATCATAATTTTAACTTTTTAAACATAATTGAATAAGACATGTCATGAATATAATTACGTGGATGTTTATGTGGATGCCTGATGCTGATGTTAACAAAAACAAAAAATGACTCGTTGTCTGTTCTATAAATTACCTTATACAAACAATATAAAAAATTAACAATTTTGTTTAAACATTGACGATCAATTTTATTACTTACACTACGAAAGCCGGTGCTTAATTATGTAGTTTTTCAGTCACTTAACTCAAAAAGAAAGTCGTTAATGGTTTCTTAACCAGGTGCTTTTGTGTCACACCCCGTCTAAAGCGGAAACGACATGGTACAACAATGATATGATCACAACACATCAATATATATAGAATTCTAAATGAAATTTATGATCCAATGCGTTGTGGTGTCTTTAATACGCATGACGGTTCGTGCTATGACATACACATCAACCAAGAAACTAAACAGTACACTCAATAAATGAATCACATATCACTAAGACAAAACACACCTATCCAAAATCAACAATTAATAACTCAAAACCACTTGTCTCAATTGTTTTGTAATAGTACTTAATGAAACCTAAAAAGTTCACTAAGCTTTCTTGCCCTCAACCTTAGTGCCACTAGTGCTACCTGAAAAGATATGCTCAAAAACATCAACACATTGGTTGGTGAGCTTCGTAGGTTTAAAAATGACACGAAACAAACTTTTGCTGTGATAAATAAGCTTGTTAAGACAATGACATGAAATGGCACATATAATACGAAATTAGTATAAATGAAGTGTCCACAAATCAATGATGTGTGATGTCAATACCCCCAAGAAGTAAGACGGCTAGCATAATATTTGGGTCGGCGTGATGTCATTGCCTCAGCAAGACAAATAGCCTCAATCAGTCGGCGTGATGCCAATACCCCCAAAGGAGTATGACGAATAGCCGCAATCGGTCGGCGTGATGTCATGACTAATAGCCTCTCAACGTTCACAAAGTTATACCACATTTCAAGAGTTCACAAATAGCACACATAATCTTACATAATGCCACATTTGAAGTATATGTCCAAAAAGAAATAGATATGTTCACAGCATGAAAATCAATTGATAAAACATGAGCATACTTTTCCCCCAAAGGAAAACAAATAATAAAATGGGGCTACAAAAACTCACCCTGATTAAAGCAAAGCACGTATCACACCGAAAGTCGCAGGGAACTATGAACGTCCTATAGTATATGATGTTTATTAGTTATGCGTTAACATATTTATACTCACGAGACAACAGCAAGGGTCTCTATACTTTTGCTTCTAACTCAACTTTACATCCATAACTGGAAATACGTTTTCTGACACATAAAGAGTTTAATAAGAGTTAAAATACCTAAAGACCTTTAAAAATTACAATATTTATATAGAAGTCCGGCAACATACTCAAAATGTTCCAGAAAAATTTTCATAACCTAATTCAAAGTCTTACATACGATTTCATGACTCAAACCGTACCAAAACATAAACCGAAAACTCAAATTATATCCCGTTACATAAGATGCCCTGTTAAATAAAATAAATAATTTCAATTTTGCAATTATAAAAATGTATATTTTTGTTTACAGAAAAGTCTAACCTTAAAAACATACTTTAACAACCCCAAAATAACTAGAAAATAATTTGATCAAACCGATTTAAATTTACCAATCTTTATGAAAATTCGTCACTCACAGCAACAGTTTACGAAATAATTTTTATAAAATAATCTAGTGCGTTTTCGAGGCTGAAACCTTGCGAGCTTATGTAAAACATCGAGATCTACAACTTTCTAGTTTTGACCGAAGTCTAAAAACGAATGTAAGTAGGTCAAATCGGCCTATGTTCGTGACTGAAAATTCGGGACAGAATCTGAGATTCACGGGTATATAATCTTTCTACTTTCAAAACATATTAAACTCAACATATAAATTCTATAAACTCATATAAATCGATCGATAAGCGTATACATTGCAGAAAATATAACGGGAATATATTTGTTAGGGTTTGTAAAAGTACCTGTACGAATACACGAGGCGTAACACAAGTAAAACACAACTCGATCCTTTCTTTTCTTGACCTCAGTCGATGCACACAGGGCCACAAGCAGGAAACGATTCTCTCCCTTTTATTTTATTTTTTGAATTAAAAGAGTTTAGGGTTAACATTTAATTTCTATTTATAGATAAATAGTGGCTTGGTGACCAAGTTTTATGGTTTTAGGGGTGTTTGGGCCGGACAATCCCTCCACAAAGGAGGTTGGGTCGGTTCCTTATTTTGATCTCAAAATTTCGACAAACAAAAGAAACGAGAACAAGTCCCATTCCCTTCACCATAATGATTATTATTAGTATCCTATTATTTATTATTAGATGATAAGAACATAAAATTATTATTATATTATTACTATATGATCTGATTATTATTATTATATTATATTTATTATTATATGATTATTATTTTTTTATTATATTTAAACTTTATATTTGTTTCTAAATTAATTCCGTACGAACGATATTCGATTTGTTTAATACTATACAAGGATTAAATTTCTCACAACGATTGAGAATATGAAGTACTTGAATAATTCTTCGTCGAATCACGAACTTGAATACAAATAAGGAATGATTTTTTTATTTTTCTTTTAAATTGAAATTTTTCGAATTACATTTTGGTGACGAATGTCACATTTTGTAAGAAAAGCTAGATCCTTCATTTATATTTTGGGAGTAGTATTTTGTTTAAACAGTGATTTCTACATAGGCAAAATTATATGTATACCATTTATCTGTATCCAACTATGCATCGTTTCTCGGTGTAAAGTTCAACTCACAATGCAATGTCAATTTGTCAAAGACCCTAAAATTAAGGATAAAAAAATATTAGAAATGGAGACAAAAACAGGAAAGAGAATATGAAGGTGTTAACCCATTCAAAAATTAAAACACACAGAATCAAGACCAAACACAAGATATCCTAAAACACACATTTCTTGTCTCTCCACGAACTGTTTCTCTTCTTTCTTGATACCCAAAATATTCTTGATTTTTATCACCACAATTATGGGTTTGAAAAAATGTATGATTCCCATTTGGGTTTTGTTCTTTTTGCTTCAAGTTTCAATCCCAATTCATGCTAGTAGAACATACCCACCTCTATCCTCCATTACTGACCCTGTTCTTCCCACTGAGAAAAAACCTCCATTTTCTCAAATACCCAAAGATAATGAAGCTGATTCTCCAGGTAATGTTATTATTGTTTACACTTTCCAAATGCAGCATGAAATCTTTTACTCTGTTTATTAAATGCACTTCATGTGTTTGATGATATGTCTCAACCTTAATCTGTTTACTTTTTAACATATATCTTTACTTAAATTTTGACCAAAAGTAGTTTGTCATACCATTTTAGCTTTTGCTAAAAGTTACGGAGTATTATTTGTTATTTTTTTTCAGGAGTGTCAGAAATTAAAGTCGTTCACCATGAAGATTTAAACAAAAGGATTCTTGTAGCCCTAATTATTGCTTCAACTCTGCTGGCTGGAATCTTGGTGTTCTTATTCTGTTTATGGATCTTTAAGCAAAAGCATTCTGAACCCCTGAATTCAAAGAAAAACCCCAAAACCCAAGGTATGTTTCTAGTCTCTCTCTCTTTATTATTTATTTATATTTTGTTTTGTTTTGTTTTGTTACTTGCATAACATTAGAATTATTTATTTATTTATTTATTTATTCTGATTATGGTGTTGTGTTGATATTGACATAGATAACTCAAAAGGGTTGTCATTAGGTCCAATCTTTGATAGATTTACACCTTCAAGAATTGCTGGTAGAAAGGGGTCTGTAACTGTTATTGACTATGAGTGGTTGATTTCTGCAACCAACAATTTTCATAAAGATAATATCGTTCGTGTGGACTCATCCGGACATGTGTACAAAGCTCGTTTCAACGATCATTTCGTTGCAGGAGTGAAAAGACTCCAGACTGGAGGACTAGATGCCCAAAGGCGATTTGAGGTCAATTTTCAACTTTGAAAATACTGTTTTTTATAAAGAATGTTTAAAGTTTTTTAACAATTAGCTTATGGATTTTGTTTGCAGAATGAAGTAGATTGGTTAGGTAAACTCAAGCATCAAAATATTATCAATCTTTTGGGTTATTGCGTACACGATGACACCAGGTTTTTAGTCTACGAAATGATGCATCAAGGTTCTTTAGAATCCCAATTGCATGGTAAAGTGTATATACTCTAAACACTATTATTTGCACTTTAGTGCTTTGGTTTTTCATTCCAAACCTTTCATAAAGGCCTCAACTTTGTAAAAGTGAATCACTTTGGACAAATTATATAATTGGTTTTTTGTCTTTTCATTTTTACTTTTTTAGCATTCTATAATTAGTCCTTGATAAATTTTGAGTTTATTGCTGATAACGATAATGTCTTCCATTTGCAACAAAAGAACCATAACTTTTCAAATTGATATCGGTTACACTTGTATTAATTTGTTATTTCATATCACTAGGACCTACTCATGGAAGAGCATTAACCTGGCATCGCCGAATGAAAGTCGCACTTGACATTGCACGGTAACAAAATTAATTATGTTTTTTTTTAATATTATCCAACTATCCTTTTATGGGTTTTCATAGATTATTGGTTTAAATTTTACAGAGGACTGGAGTATCTCCATGAACGTTGCAATCCCCCCGTGATTCACAGAGATCTCAAATCATCGAATATTTTGTTAGATTCCAACTTCAATGCTAAAGTAAGAATCTTTATAGTAGTTTATACCTCATTGCAGTTTAACAAGAATCCAACATGCTATTGCTTTACTTAATTCCGTTCACTTTATTCAGATTTCTGATTTTGGACTTGCTACCACTGAGCATCATGCCAAGAACAAAATAAAGCTTTCGGGTGCTTCGGGTTATGTAGCTCCAGAATACCTATCCGAGGGTATGCAATAGTTCATTTCTAGTTATCTGAAATAGCTCCCTTTTTGTTAGTTTTCTTGTAGAGGTTTAAGATTGGTAGATATTACAGGTAAACTTACAGATAAAAGTGATGTCTACGCCTTTGGAGTTTTACTACTTGAGCTTTTGATAGGAAGAAGACCCGTGGAAAAAATGTCACCATCATTATTCCAATCTATTGTTACATGGGTAAGCAACTAAGCATGTTATATGGTCATAACTTATTTAATAGGGGTTAAGCTTCTCAAAAAGTATCATACGTTACCCAAAGTTTTATTCTAGCTATATATCCAATTTTTAAAAGTTTCCATCATATGTATCAAACTTTCATTATTGCCATTGTATCTATCTATAAAAAATTTTAATCATGTAACTGGTAATTTTTGCTGATGTGGCGGTCATATTATTTGCCATGTCATCAAAAACAGTACCAAGTCACCGGTTTACAAGCCATAAGAGGTCAGATAAGTACACTAGCAATAATTGAAAGTTAGATACATACAATAGAATTTTGGGTATAGTTAGATACATTTTCGGACACTCACAGCTCCTAATATTTATACAATAAATAAGTTTCTGATATTAAAAAACAAATCTTCTCACAAACAGGCAATGCCCCAGCTAACAGACCGATCAAAGCTCCCAAATATTGTTGACCCTGTGATTAGAGATACGATGGACTTGAAGCACTTGTATCAAGTTAGTCCAATATTCTTTAAACTTTGTTAATTTATTCATAAAACCGATTTACCATTTATTAAATGGTTAGTGGATTTGTATGCTTCTGTAATAGGTCGCTGCTGTAGCTGTGCTTTGTGTACAACCTGAACCAAGTTACAGGCCGTTGATTACAGACGTATTGCATTCATTTATCCCATTAGTACCCGCTGAACTTGGAGGGTCACTAAGAGCTTAAGAATCTTCAAATTAGGTCATTTTAGGTCTTTCTTGTTTTTATAGATTTTGATATAACTATTTCATGCATTATGTAAACAATCATTGTTAAAATTTCTTGCAGGGACTTGTAACATGTTATGTGGTTGTAGTGTGTGCTGTTATGGCTGTACTTTTCGCACCAACGACAAAATCTGAATTGATGGGATTGAGGATGAGGGGTCAAAATAATTTTTGGAACAGGAAGTACGATGTACATGAGTTAAAACATTTAATGTAAAAGAAGAGAGTACATGGGCTCTTCTGTTCTTTCTTTTATGTACATACCTACAAAACATCCTCATTTGCAGCAATTTAATTATTGAATTGATAGGATGAAAGCTCCATGTTATCACATTCGATTTGGTACCACTTGATTTGATTCACATGTTTGTCACCAAATCTAGTGTGCACATGTACTTTGTGTATGTATGGTCTACTTTGCTTGCAGGTCACTCTCGTATATGAAGGCGAGCACAAGTCTTACCCAAACCATCTACGCCTCGAGAAAATGACAGTAAAAAAATTCAATAAGAATAAACCAATGGGTTAAAAAACCACACTTGACGGTTAATAACGCTTAGACGGGCTAGGAGCGTGATTCATGACTTATTTACTAAAGTTAACAAACTTGCTCCGAGCTTCCTGACTTATTTACTAGATTGGATGTGGTAATTTTAACCCATTTATTAGTAAATCTGTCACTTTGACTTGTATTTTTTCTCTCGTTTGGAAACAAGTAGCTAAAAAAGAAACGGATTAAATAGGTCGTAAATCACCCCCAAGTGTTTCCAAAATTGGTGAAAATCCTAACTCAGGTTAATACGATAACTTCTCTAACAATATTTACCTAACAATCTTTATAGGTCATCCCAATCCTAACCGAGTGTACTAAACAGCTACTACTTTTGACATGAACTTGTTATTCAACCTGCTCATTTTTCTAGCTCTATACTTAACCATTAGAGGCAAATAGCCCACTAACCTCATGTGCCCATCTACATGATAGTAGTAACACTTGCTTGTATGGCTATATACTTTCTGCGCCAGCTTTAAAAGTTTGGGTCTAGGATGGGATGGTATTGGGAACAAGGGTCAAAGTAGCTTTTGGAACAAGTATGATGTTACATGAGTTAACATTTATTATGAAAGGTTCCTTCTTTTACATAAACATCGTCATTTTGCGACGTGCAACCCGTTAACTTCAATTCATTAATTGATACATTGAAAGGCTGAAAGCTATATGTTACCATATTCGATCGGGTAAAGATTTGATTCAAATGTTTGTTACCTGTTAACACTAATCATCTTAAAAGCTATCCACTCGCGAGTCTAACGCCGTTCTGTACCAACCATTTTCGAATTGAAACTCCCACTGTTTTCTGAAATTTTTTCTAAACAAAATGTAAAAATTAGAAAACATGTTCAATTCTAGAGAAAATTTTAAAGTTATCTACATTTTATTTCATATTCTGTAAAATGAAAACTTATTCTCTTACATTTGAATGCATTTTCTGAATTTTAATAGTTTTCAAAAATACAAAACTCTACAAAACGGAAAAGGAAAAGGAGAGATGTTTTTATGTAACCAAATGTGCTCTGACTATTTTTTTTGAAGCAAAATAGTGCGTTTTTTATTTACAAGAATGAGAGCGAATGAACGAGTTTCATTCTCATTACAAGTATTTGATTCGTGAGATTCAATTTCAAAATATGAGTATCAAACCCAGAAAGTAAGCATACTCCAAACGGAGTTAGGTCTACAAATTGATTTTTATTCTTATTTTTCTTTTCCAACTTATATACAAATTCATAATTCATAATAGTAATACTTACTTCTTCTTTTTTTTTTCAATAGCAGAAGAGTAATTCTTACTAACAATTAAATACCCATGCATTTCCATTTAATTTAACCGTCATAGAAGATAAACTTGAAAAAATGATAGTGCATCACTTTAGATTAGGCCCGTTTAAAAACATCTGTATCCGAATTTACAAAATTTATTTTCAGATTTGGGAATATCGTTTTTTAGATAGTTATGATAATTCGGATATCCGATATCTGAAAAGTAAAAAAAGTATACTTTTTTTGTAATATTAATAAAAATACAAAAGACAAATAGATTATAGTGATTGAATATTAATTAATAATGATATTATGTAGTTTATCTTTTTTTTAATATATATATTTTCAATATTAAGTCACCAACTGAAGTTTTAGTTACATAATATAACTTTTTGTTAGATTAATAATTTATTTTTATTATGTTTAGATATTCATGAATATTCGAATTCAAACCTCCCATATGCACTCGATAGGTTTCCTTATTTATGAAGTATTTGAATGAACTTATTTTTATTTTTGTTGCTTATTGCTTGTAAGCAAGCAAATAAGCTAGAAAAATCGAGTTAATTTCAATCAAATTAAACTCCTTCGCAAAGTGCGTTGAAATAAGCAACAAATTTAGCCCCAAAAGGCCAAAACACCCTAGTTAGTTAACTGTAGTTGCATAAAATATAAACGTTACATGTAATATTCAGTTTAGAATTAGTTAGGTGTAATTAATATATATTCTTCCGTGAATCTTGTTTTCGTAACCGAAAGAAAAAAGAGAAAAGAAAAACGATGAACCTGGTGCCGTTCCCTCAGCCACCAACCGCCGGAGATGACGAAGATGATGATAACAGGAGCGCTAATCACTCAGCTCCGCCATTATCGCTCGATTCTCAATCAATCAGTTCATCATCTTCCCCTATTCCTCAAGGTATATCATCATTACAACTGTAATTGCTCATAACTGCATGCTGTTAGGATTTAAGATCCACAACTTTGTTGTTCATGATATATTTGGTCCTTTTTAGGTTTTTAAAATTTATGAGTATCTACTTAGTTATTTAGGTTTTGAAATTTTCATTTTGTTTCGAAATTAGGTCCAGTGAAATTAACATCTAGGTCAGGCTTGTACGAAATTTGTGCGAAAAGCCACTGGAAACGTCCGTTTTTTGCTTGTTGCAACGAAGAAGGTCCCAGTAATCTTAAATTGTAAGTTAATCGAGTCTAATATTAATTTTTAGTAAATGATGTATTTTCTAGTAAGTTTAGTCATAGGGATTATTCAATATAAAGCTTAGAGATGATTTACTTGAAACAGGTTTACCTATAAGGTCATTGTTGAGATGAAAGAAAGCTCAAGGTCAAGAACGACGGTTGAGTGTATAGGTAAGCCTCAGTTAAACAAGAAAAGTGCAGCAGATTCAGCTGCTGAAGGAGCTTTATGGTACCTTGCGCGTATAGGTTGTCCCAAAAAGCCTAACCATTCCAAAAAATCAAGGTGATCGATTGTAGTTTAGTTTAAACTCAGTCATTGTGAAGTTGTTGTGTAGTTTAAACCGTATTTATCTGCTATTGCATGTCTGTATTGTAATGTGTATGGCATTATACTATTACATTTCTATCAAGGATATGTAGTTTAGTTTCATTTGATTTCATCTTGCATGCTTTGGACGTTGCGTTATTGCACTAGACAGTCATTCTGGAAATTGGGATTGACATATTTGTATGAACAAGATAACGACGTCTTGAACTATCGCAGAGAGACAAAATGAACAGTAAGTTACATTTCTACAGGGAGAACTGAGATTAAGTACAATGATTTTAGCAAGGAAAATATTATAAACTTATACACAAAGGCTGCCTACACCGAGTCTCCCCTCCAATTCAACAAAGCAGAGGGGTGTTGGTGCACCTGTGTCACCCTTTTTTTATGCTTCTAATGACCTAGTCTTATTACATTTTCTCGCCAACTGCGGATCATCTGTAACCGATCTCGTCTGCTGGATTTATTCCACCATCTCATCCATTTGTTATCCAATCTTGGAAGAGATTAAATGAAACCTTACCAATGTACCTAAATCTTATTTCTCTTTGCCAAAATCTTTACTCAGGCCAACAACTAAACTACCTCCACCTTAGTAACATTATACTGTATAGTGCTGTTGAATGGTCTCAATATCAAGACCCTTTAGCTTCACTACTGACTCAACATGCCCCTTTAGTGTATGAAGCTCCCTCAATCTGTACAAAGAAGTAAATATAAGAAAAGTAATAAAACAAAAGATGCGATATTAACATTGTATAATGATAGTTGAATTACCTAGCCACCTCAGCCCGTCTCTTGGCCTGTTCAGCAAGCTCGGACAACTCCCTGTAGCTATTTTTGTCGTTAAAAATTTCTGCCTGTTCTGGTGGTTGGAGACCATGGACAGTCCGTTGTTCCATAACCCACTGAGCCTCCCTTTCGCCCCGTCCATAGTCCTTTTTGTTGGTGAAAGCGGTCTAGTTTCTCATACGAACAGAAGTAAGAAACATAAGTCAGTCAACTTAGAGCTAACATTTTCTAAGAACATGACAAAAAAAGATTTATTCTACCTTATTTTGGAGCAGATTGTCCCAGGCCTTGCCACTCAATGAATATCGGATGATGAATTTGAATACATCTAGAGGGATGTAGAAGAGTATACTGTAGATCCAGATAACTCCAGCCCATCCCCAACCAATTCCTTTGATTCTTGCAAAATCCCAGTTTGCGTAGACAGCGATCAGTGTAGCAATCTTCAATCAGACAAGAATATTACAACACAACTCAATCTTTTAAAATTTTAGGATTTGTAACTATGATGTTAATTTCCACAAAAAGCTCACCAGTTGTGCTATCAAAAAGGCTGTCACGAGCAGAAGACCTGGCCGTTCAACATATGACCAACTTCTTGACCTAGTGACAAAAATAAGTGCCTGACTGACAATGCTAACTTGGAGGTAAAGAGCTGCTGTAAGCTCATAATCATTGTTTCTGATCGATCTTACACCAAATTTTTCCTGAAATCCGAACATAAAAGTACGATTAAATTCAATGAAACTTTCAGCTGAACATTGTGAAATGAAAATTTAGCTGTATATCTTACAGTGAAGAAGTCAGATTCTTGAGCTAGCCAGAAGAAAACTACAGTCATGACAGCTAGATAAGTGCCAAAAACAATCCCAGTAAGAAAGATTTCCTTCAATTTCCATGAGTCTGGCATAGGTGAAGGCTTCACCTTGTCCTTTGATATGGTCATAATGGTTCCATCATTGAGAATGGCAATGATCAGTATCATGAAAGGCGAGAAATCAAACTGCCAAATAAGAGCAATTAGCATGAAACCAAGAACAACTCGAATGGTGATGGAGACTGCATAGATGGTGTAGTTTTTCATTCTCTGAAAAATTGCTCTGCTAGTAAGTACTGCACTGACAATCACACTTAGTCCTGGCTCAGTCAGGACTATGTCGGACGCACTCCGGGCTGCATCGGTAGCATCCGCAACCGCTATACCAATATCGGCCCGCTTTAATGCCGGTGCATCGTTCACACCATCTCCTGTCATCCCACATATATGTTTTCTCTCCTGTAGCTTCTTCACTATCTCATACTTGTGCTCTGCACTCAACCCCTTCTACAGTTTTAGTTCTATATTATATCTATTCATATTAATCTGAAAACAATAAATTTATTAGTCCTTACCAGGAAAAACACCAGCAAAGCCATCAGCTTTCTCTATTAGCTCCTCAATAGGGATATTGGCAATAGCTGCATCTTTGTGTTGTCCAAGGAGAGACGAAGATGGGTACATGTTTGTTCCCATTCCAAGCCTCCGGCCTGTTTCTTTCCCAATGGCTAGCTGGTCACCCGTGATCATCTTGACATTAACACCAAGGTGGAGGGCCCGTCGAATGGTTTCAGCACTGTCATGCCTTGGAGGGTCAAACAGAGGCAGTAAACCAACAAACACCCAAGGCCCTCCAAGACTCTCTTTGGTTTTTTCAGGTACCGTCTGCATAATAATAAATACAAAAAACAATTTCTTAGATCGAATGACCCAAGCTCCATAGACTGGAAACAGAGTTGGCAAGATAGACGGGTTGGGCAGATTGGGTAATGTTTCAAAATAGGTCAAGTTCAAGTACGGGTCAAAATGGGTCGGTCTGGTTGGATTGAGTGGTGATACTTTTTTCATTTTAAAAGTTGTTGATAAATAACTAATGCGTCGATCATGTTTAAGATAACAATATCACCAAAACAAAATTTTTATTTGGTAAAGTCGTCACAAAAATAATCTGATATTTGAATTGAACAATAATGACGGTTTTACGCATTGAAAATAGAGCGAGTGTCAACCCGTTTAACCCATTTGATCAATTCTTGTTGTAGCTGAGTTTTTTTTAACCCGTTTGAGATTAAATGCAACCGAGTTTGACCCATTCAGTAATGGGTAAAAATTGTCACCTCTAACTAGAAATATAGAAACTCGCCTGTTGACAAACAGCAAGAGAACGAAGGCCGCGTTCAGCAAACTTGTCAATGATGTTGAAAACCTTATTCTTAGCATCGTCCTTTAGGTCGCAAAGTTCCACAATCTGACAGCTTTGAAGATACTCAATTAGTATCTGACCTAAATAGGATTTGCTTTAATGCTTATTATAGTTAAGAGTCTAGATGTAGCTTATTGTACCTGCTCAGGCGCACCTTTACTCACTCGGTGCCAATTTCCACTTTGATCTATATATGTTATTGCTGTCCGTTTATCCACAGGATTAAATGGCAGAAAATGTACCTCGGTGATCCCTGCTCTTGCCTGTGTTAAAATAAGGATGAGACTGCTTGGTGAGTATCCTTCAACACTTGTAAACAATTTTTTTATTTCATTACCTCCTTGGGATCAGCAAGCATTCCTACAATGCAAGCATCGATTGCATCCTGATTCTCCACTCTTGAAGCCCTTGCTCCCAATAGAATTACCATCTCCTTGTCCGTATCCTTTATAAAAACCTAGAGAAAAATAAAAGTAGTCAATACTTCAATAGTTCTTTTTAATTCTGTATTTTGACTTCTGACTTTGTTCACCCACCTCGATAAGAGTTTTATCAACTGTGAGCTTGTTGAGTGTGAGAGTACCAGTCTTGTCACTACACAAGACATCCATCCCAGCCATTTCTTCAATGGCTGTCATTCTCTTGGTGATAGCTCCTTGCTGTGATAACTTGTGGGACCCAATGGCCATTGTCACTGACAACACGGTTGGCATTGCAATCGGGATTCCTCCAATGAGTAGAACCAACAAATTGTCAATTCCATCTCTGTAGGTTCGTTTCTGAATCGGGTACATCACCACTATTTCTATTACTAGTCCAACCGCAATTGAGCATATACAAAAGTTACCAATTGCTGTTAACACCTAAGACGAAAAAGAAAAAACCAAAAATATCATCACAATCTATCCGATTTTATACATTAGTAATGGTCACTGACACATAGGAATTAGGAACTACCTTTTGGAAGTGGCCGACTTGATTTGTGCTATCTACTAGGTGAGCAGCCTTGCCAAAAAAAGTGTGGACCCCAGTAGCGATCACAACAGCTTCAATCTCACCTTGTTTGCATGTTGAACCCGAAAATACACTATCTCCGGATTTCTTAGTCACTGGTAATGACTCACCCGTTAGTGCAGCCTGGTCAATTTTAAGTGGGTCCCCTTCTAACAGACGTGCATCAGCCGGGACTATATCCCCGAGCTTGATGCTGATAATATCTCCAGGCACGAGATACTCAGCTTCATCTTCAGCCCATTTTCCATCCCTTAAAATCTTCGTTTTAGGCGCAAGACCTGCCATTAGTGCTGCTGCAGCATTTCCTGCATTGTTTTCCTCTATGAAACTTATAGTTGAGTTGATTAATAGCAATGTTGTGATTCCAACAAAATCTTGCCAATCTGGTGGCTTCCCCTGCAATTATTATTTCACCATCAACTCATCACATATATGTATATATATATATATATGTGTGTGTGTTTGTATGTATATATAAAAAGATCAATAGAGAGGGAGAGAGATAGAGACCCCTCCATTTGCCAATGCAATGGCCATAATAGCAGCAGCTTCCATGACCCATGAAAGAGGATTCCACATAAAACCTAAGAACTTTAGTAGTTTACTTTCCTGCATCAATGTTGTCACGAAACATTAGTTATAGGGTCAAGTGCAATGTACTATTCATTTTCTACCGATATATATGACACGTATACGTTTAGCCATTTTAATACAACAAAAGACATACTTTGGTAAGAAATAGTATATATGTTGCATCATATGGTTAAAAAGATACGTTGTGTCGCATACATCATAGCTGTAAATTGGGATAATGAATGTACCTTTTTCTCTTCTAACTTATTTGGACCAAATATACCAAGCCTTCTCTTTCCTTCATCATTTGTCAATCCATCTTTTGTGCATTTCAATTGATCAAATAACTCGTCCATCGGCATATGTTCCTGTAATAATCATACAAACAAAACAATGCATGTTCCATTAGCTCTTTCGGATCGTTATCATTTGTTGAATATTACAATATACAAAAAGAGATAGAAATATTATCATACTAAATCAACAGTCTCCTTCATGATATCGTCCCAGGTAATTCCCTCACTCTCTGCCATTTTTGAGTCTGAAAAAAGCTCTGTTCAAAGCTTGTGGGCAGAAAGGGAGATATATAGTAAGTTGGTAATTAAACAAAAGTATGATACAGAGGTATAATAGGAAAAGAAGTTGAGCAATTTACGTAGTATTTTACCATCACAATTTACATGCATATATTTATATTTATTTTATTTTATGTGTTTATATACTTGTTTACCTTTTCAAACTAATCGATGTTGTTTAGGAGAAGACCCAATAGTTTAGGACACTATATTTACGCGTATGCCTACACTTCACTACTTTTTTACATTTCCTTTTCCTTTTTTATTTATTCCAATAATAAAAATAAATTACCGTTTATTATTCTCTTCTATACACGTGACTAATTTCTCCTCACTTAACTCTTGTAATAACATTAATTAAAATCCTAAAATTCTGTATTGTTTTGACTTTTTTTTTTATTAAATTTAAATATTTCGTTAAATAAAAAATAAACCGTTTTGATAGAGTATGTCATGTGTTAAAAGTGAAATAAATACTTAAATAGTAGGTGCCATTGAGGTGAAAGCGTGTTTGAACTTAAAAATCGGTAATTTACAACATGTGACAATTTGACTATTTTATGGTTCCGTCTTGCAACTCACCTTATGATTCGTTCAAAATAGAAGCCGATGACTTTGGCCCAATCATTAAGTTTTTTGGACCGATGAACTTAGTTTTAAAAAAGCTTTATTTATTATTATATATAGTCGTTGTATTTGTTATAGGTCACAAAACAAATCTTAATTTTTACAAAGATATTTTTTTAAAGGATTTTGCTAAACATAGTCTCTAGGGCTATTATTAGCTATGAATAACAACCAATTTTTTATAGGTGGTTGATAAATTATGGTTAAAAACTAACTAGTATTGTTAATGTTTGTTATTTAACTAAATGTGATCGATAGTTTTATGACAGTTGAAGGTTATTTTAATTGTAGATAATTGTTATTCATATCCCTTAGGGTTACAAATAGCATTTTCCCTTTTTAAATTTATTACTATTTTATTAAAACACAATGTCTCATGTTGTATATTAATAGAAATATTAGTTATCTTGATATGCAATCACAAAGATATATTATCTTTTTAAGTACAAACTCTTATTATTTTGTTCATTATAAGTTGGTATGTTCTTAAAGTTGTATGCATTTTTATGATTGATTACAAAATACATAACATTTTAATTTAAATCAAAATCCATTCAAAACAAAAATATACATTAAACACGTTATGTTCTAGGAAATTTTGAGTTGATTAAACACATTTAAATGATATAAAATGGATGTTTTTCTTCAATAAATACGGAGTATGTCTTAGGAGAACATGTTAGCCAAAGTCCAACATTGTATTGAGCCAAACTGAACACAAACGAGATGCATTTTAATATCCAATAACTTCTGAAAACCTTTATATGATCGAGCTCAATCGTCGAATCTGTAAGTCGAAACAAACCACAAACTACGAGAAGATGTAGACAGTACTCAATTAGAGGATAATTATGTGCTCAACTAATGACCGATCGATGAAAAACAACTAAATAGTTACAATCTCTCAAGTTAATCATGTAAAACCGGATAAAAGATAGCAAGATGGTTATAATATTAGCAACCCATGCGTGTGGTTCCTTAAACTTTAACATATATATGCATCATGTAATCAAGAGTGATGGACCCTTATATATATATATATATATATATATATATATATATATATTCTGGTCACGTGTTTTGTTGGTTGAATGAATATGAAAATACCACATATGCATGTGCCTCAAAATGCCAAGTTGAAACTATGGGTAACATGTTCACACCATGTGTCTCATGGCTACAACATAATTTAGGGTAATTGAGATTATATTCGATATCATATTTTTCTGCTTTTATATTAAAGTCTTTGGTTTTATGTATTAAATTCGTTGATTTTAGTATAAGAGCACAGGGGTGTTGGTCGAGGGCCTTTCTCTCCTAGCCGGCGTTGTCAGTGTGGAAGGGTCGAAGTGACTGGTCAACTGAGTGGAAGAGATTTTTGGGTTTCTTTCATTTCGATCATATTGTTTAAAAGTTAAATTGTGAATCCATTTTCACGCAGTATTTGATATTGAGCCATCAAAATAAAATAATTTAAAAGTGTTTATATTCGTTCTTGAACTCCACATAGATCACTTCTTTGTTAGGTTGAATCAACTAATTTTGTCATATCCATCCATCTATATTTGTAAAATACAGTTTTAGACTACTTATGTGGCATATTTATGAACAATTATTGTTTACGTGACATACTTATAAATAATTATTACTTTTGTGACATGTTTAAAAACAATTGTAATTAAATTATATCTATTCTATATTAATCCAAATCAATTTTATATAAATACTCCAATAAAATAGGTCATATATAGTAATTTAACTAACTAACTTTTTATTTATTTAGTAACTAGCCCTAAAACCCGTATATATACACGGCTGGATGAATTTGTAATTATTTTTCAAAAATATTGAAAAAAAATTTATATGCTATGTGATATATTATAATGATTTTATGAGTTAAGAGATATTCAATATTATTTGGAATTAAAATATGTAGTCTATATTGAAATTGAGATTGTAGATCGTAAACTTTCAAAGGCAGTAAGCATTTTATATAAGTCAAAATACATTTAATTGTAAAGGTATCTAATTATACATAAGCAAATGAATTGTTTGAAGTAATAATGGTAGGTTACAATTATAAACGATTACGTTGAATACGGATCATAAATTATATACTTTGTAAGACCTCTTTATACACCATATTTGTTGTCTTATTTGTTTGGTGGTTATCCTTGTCACAAATAATTTATTTACCGCGTTTAAAATTATGTGTTTCAATTTTCACTCTAAAAAATGAATCTCCCTTGAAAAAGAAAAAATTTATTGTGTATATTATGAACCGGAAACGATATGGTGTTATTTGATTGGATTGTCAAATCATTAACATTTTCATGAATTGAATTTAAGATTATATCGAGTTCAGTTCTATAATAGAGTTAAGGAAAACACAATTTATCAAGTAAATTTCTTAGCAAATAGTGAATCAGTCGGTTGTTTTTGTATTCGATTACAAGTCTTATTAAGGTGTTTAATAAAGTGAATAATCCAACTATAGAATAAAAGCTTTTGGTCAAACTATATAGGTGTCCTTAGTTTAATGTAAATTACTTATTTCTCATTTTATCAAGTTAAGATGTCGATAGGAAAACATAGTAGATCATCAGTTTTACTTTATATTTAAAATCAAAATGTATATAGTGTCGACATATGTTATTATACTCTATATATTTTTTAACTTTAAATTCTTATATTAAAAATTGATAATTTTAAAGGGTTTTATTTATAAAATTAAGTAAAATTAAGGGACTCAATTGAATATTTAAAAATTTATACACACGGGTTATGCAAGGTAAAATAGTTATTCTTATAAAACTTAGTTTTATCTTTTTTAAGATGTACAATGTATATATTTTTGATTTATTATGATCATGAAAAAAAGTAAAAATATCTAAACTAAACGATTTTGTTACTTGTATAAGAATTCTAACCCCTATATGATATATGAGTGGTTTGTTTAAACTTCAAAGACGAAGTCTCCTATTATTTATTTACTAATAGATTGAAAATATAATTTGAAGGAAAATAAGATTTTCAATTGGTTAATTAAAAGCTATAAGACTTCTTTTTAATTAGTTAAGACTTTGTCGATACTGTATACCTTTATGGATACGCATATGATGATTCTTGATATTTATGAAACTAACAATTTAGTGATTCATCTGGTTTTTTTTTATAACAAAAAGTAAGAGATTACTATTTTTGTTTGGCTAACATGTCATTATTTTAATGTCGTACATGAAGTATGTCATAAAATAGAGTTAAAAGATCTTAACCGTAAGCTAGTGTCGAAAAATCAATGTATTTGGTGCTGCAAATAAATTGTAAAAGATATAGATAATAATAAAAATTAAGATTTTTTAATTGGTTAATAAAACTCATACGTACAACGGTTGTAAACAAACCTACATGATTGCAAGTTTAATTCGCAAAAAAAATGATTGGCTTTTATAGTAACTACTCACTTTGTCCCACAAAAATTATCCCACAACTTTTTGTTGTAATTAAGATAGTTTGAATAAATGTCAATTTTACCCTTATATTGAAGGCAAGTTGACAGAATTTATTTAAGTAATAAATGATTGAGAATAATAAATGTGGGTAAACTTAGGAATTTAATGATTTTTATTAGTTATTTTTGTGGCTATCTTTTTCGTCATTTTTATATGCGAAAAATGACTTCTACTTCTAGCACGTCTCCGAGAAAACGACCATGAATTGGAGAATTATTTTGGGACAAATATAAATAGTATGTGGACATTTATTTTAACACGGATAAAGTATTAAATACAATAATTCATATTCCATTTATTACGATAGTTCAATAATTTGATAAAAATAAAATTGGAAAAATATTTCAAGTTATTTTTGATCTTAAGTGCAAGTTAACTATAGCGTGTTAGGATCACAGAACATGATATATTAATATCAATTTATGTAAATTTATGTCAAAGTCATTTAGATAATGTAATTACCTTTTGAAAAACTAATTTTAAAATTTATGAAGTCTGTTTGTGTAATCCAAAATTGTAATCAAACTAAAAATTAGTTAGGAAATTCACCGAAAATAAAATAGAATAAATAACTATTAAAGAAAAGGAAAACAGAAAAAAATAAAAAAGAGTAATAATTATTTTTTTTGAGATATAAATGGAGATAAAAACTCAAATTTGTTAGCCTCATTTAAATTTTATTAAATTATTAAAAAATTATTCATGATGTCACCATGTACTAAATTTTATCCAATTTGGTAAAATTAAACAATTTGGTTGGCTAATTAAAATTTTGATAACATCATTAAGGGATGAAAATATAAAATACGTATGGGGATGAAAGAGATACAATCTATAAGAACAATAAATATTGTTGTGTATTTTAGTTAGGTTTGTTTAGTGTAAAAATCTTTAACACACAAATAGGTAATAAAAAATCTTAAATTTTTTGCAAACGACCTGTAGTATTATTATCTATTTTTCATTATCAAATTTGAAATATTTTAGAGGTTATATTTTTAAATTAAGTGAAATTGAGAGACTAAATTGATTTATTAAAAATTAGACAATTGATGACATCATAAAGATGTTTCTTATAGTATATTAAAGATTTAATTATTATTGTATCTATTCGAACTCAGGTATTAAAATTGAAAAAAAAAAGTGATTTTGAGAAATTGAAGGAGTTTTATTTTAAAATTTTAGTAAAATTAAGGGACTAAATTGGTTAATTAAAAATTTTAACTGATGACATCATTATAGGGTTTCCTATATATAATTTAAGATATTAAAAGTAAATCATATTATTACTTGAATGTAATTATGGAACCTTGATCCGTGCCTTGTGCCTTTAGGTCACATCAATATCAATTCATATACAAATTGTGGTTCCCTGTAATATATATGAATGAAAAATGTCTAGTATGTTTAGAATGTATGTGCTTAAGTACGGGGTTTATTGTTTCCTAATGTATTAAATTTTACACTTTTAATATTGTATGAGTCGAACTTTAAAAACTTCTATTGTATGTATTAAACTTGTAAATATAGTCTATTGTATGTAAAATTTCCTTAATAGGAAGGAAAGTTTCCTTTTTTGGCCTTACCCAAAAAGGAAATAATACATACAATAGATCATATTTAAAAGTTCAATACATACAATAGAACAAATAAAAATATGTTACATACAATAGTAAAAAGTGTAAAGTTTAATACATAACGAAACAATAAATCCTTAAATATGTATCTAAGCTATTATTCAAGGCTATTATTAATCTATTATATTATTATTATTATTATTATTATTATTATTATGCTTGAAACTAATAAAATTTGTTAGTTTTCTATATATTTTGGGTTATGGTACTAATTATTATATTTTTCAATAATAATTGCACCTTTTAGTTAACAACATTAATTTATTAAGTTACTTACAAATTAACTAATTTATAAGTATAGACGGATGTATTAACAAATTAGTAACACATGTGTTAGTGTTGCGTTTAGGGTTTAAGGTTTAGGGTTTAGGGTTTAGGGTGTCGAAACCCTAAACCCCAAACCTTAAACCCTAAACCCTAACCCCTAAACCCTAAACGCTTTACAAAACTCTAAACCCTAAATCATACTAAACCCTAAATCCTAACCCTTGCTAAACCCTAAACCGTAAACCCTAAATCCTAAACCATGCTAAACCCTAACCCTAACCCTAAACACAAATCAAATGTACAACTAATCCGTAACACATGTGTTACTAATTTGTAAAACCCACTAAATAATGAAAAAAAACTCGTCGAAAGTATAGCTTGTGAGATCTTAAATCGAAGAGGAGAAACCCTGAAAAATATGGTTGAATTTTCATAATTTTTTGACTTGTCGTTTGTGAGATATTTAGTTTTTAAAAAGATGTGAGAAATGGGTATTGATTAAAATGAATGGTTACTGTATATATTATCTTTTCTCTCAATTTATAATTTGAACTAAACTAAAATATATGTTTGATATATCCTTGACGATGAATCAAAGCATTCCTTGTTAAGAACAATACAGAAAGAAAAAAAAAACAGAGTTTAAAAGCTTTGTCTCTTGTTGTAAAAAAAGGGGCCAACAATAGAAGTTGTTCGTTTTAGCTTTTGTCTAACCAAGATAAAAAGATGTAATATCCGACCTTATTATTTGATAAGTGGGTCAAAAGAAAATACTACCTTTTTTTGTCGAAAGTAAATTGCAACCTCTAAAGCATCATTTATAATTAACAACGTAGTCGTAATCGTAATCGTAATCCTAATCCTAATATATTAGTTAAACCCGTGTAATTTGTTCACATGGAGTGCCTTTCTTTAAAAAACTTGTTCACATGGAGTAGGAATTTTATGCTCAAACTTTGGAAAGTAATTATCATTGTGCATTTTTAAAAGATATAATCTTTGGTTCATTCAAATTTGATAAACAAATGATTAGTTTATAAGTAAAGTGTAAAAGTATAATAGCCAAAAAAATCTTATGTAGAATATAAGTTTAATTTTATAAAGTTTTTACCGTAATAAAAAAAAATTCTAATGCTTTGATTTTTGTTAAAATGAAATAAAATGTGTCTTTATCAGATGAAAAGAAAGTGACAAAACGTCTCAAAAGAAATGATAAGGATGGGCCAAATATTCTCTAGTCTTGTTCATATTAGGATCTCTTTTTTCAAGTTTTATGATTATTAGTACAGATCCCCAAATAAAACACGATCATTACATCTTATAGATTTCTAATTATTATTTAATTAATTAATAATATAATATTGTTTTTAAGATGGCAATCTAATGTTGTCAATGTATCATCACAACACTTGAATCCTTCCTAATATAGTGATATCACTTGGAATATAATTTGCAGTTAACCATTCTAAATCTTTTATAGTTCTTTAACTTCGATACTAAATGATCAAGAAAATTACATTTAGTTTAACTTTACTAAGTTAAAAAAAGGGAATTCTTTTTGAAAACATTATGTGTTATACTTCTCAAACTTGATATTGTATATATTATTAATCTGATGACTAGTTTCTTAAATGACGTGTCAATCATATTTGTCATGTCATTACCATTAATCATAACACGTGTCATGTTTTTTGGTTTGTTGGATAAGTTGGTTGGGCCACTGTTTAAAGCGGATCGCTATGTGAGTTTGATTTACTTCTTACGTGATGGACTTAAAGCGGTCTGGCGTGGGCCGATTGGGGTTGACAAAATTTCAACCTATTTGTAATATAAAATAACAAAAAGGATAAAAGTTGATAAACTAAGTTGTAATCAAAACGGTGCTCAAATTACACATTACACAATAGAGATGAAAATATAATAATATCTTAAAATTATATTATGTTTCATCGGTACCTTTACCACACATTTAGTACCCAAAATGGCAATTAACTTCCCAGATTATATCATTGGTACAAAGTGTGAAATTTAGTAATCAACCATAATATGACAAATGACCAAATATTTCATCAATTTCATCTGATTTGTCCAAATGCTTGCTACTTTCTTAGTATCATCATAACTCTTAAGATCTCGAATTCGATCCCGCCCTCTCAGGTATTACCCGATATTTACTAAGCGTAAATCAACGTTGGACTGCAAAACCTTTACTCCTCGTGTGACGACATTCTCATTCGAACAAAAGAAACACAAGTAGAGCCTAATTTTCCAAAACAGAACAAAACTCAACTGTCCCATAATCAAGCAACTCCTCAATCATTTGCTCTATATGTTCATCTTCAGGAGACTTGTAATGTTCCACATTTTCAATTTTACCCTCCCAATTCACCATATTTCCAAAACTGCCCCTATGTTCCATAAACTCCCCTGTGTCATAACAAGGAGACTGCTGTTGTGTTTCTTGTTCTTCTTTGTTGCATACCACTGTTTTCTTTGTGATTTCAAGTGATGACATGTGGCATTTATGTAATTTAGCTCTCAATGTTGTAGACAATAGTTTTGAAGAAGATGATTGTGATCCTTCTGCATTATAAGCGAAGTTTGTTCGCGCTCTTGTGCCGCACATAAGCCTAGCCGCTTCGTCATAAGCTCGTGCTGCGTCTTCAGCTGTCTCGAATGTGCCTAACCATATTCTTGTTTTCCTGTTCAGACAAATATGATAAACATTAGAAAACAGGATTTTAAATTATAAAGAAAAGTGTTTTAAATTTAAGATAACTTAATCAGTATATATCATATCTTAAAATACGGATACGAATAATAAGTTTTTGTACAAGTTGGATACATTTACAAACACTTAAAGGCGTGTTTAGTAGCAGAAAATGTGCAAGTGTTTTGTGAAGAAAAAAATTTGATGAAGACTTGAAAAATCAAAATGTGTTCGAATTTAATTTTTTCAAAGAACTTTTCATAACAAATGGAAAATCCACTTTTTAAAAATTTAAAACTAGCTACATTATTAAAAACTTCATATATTAGCACTAGAACAAACAGAAAACTTGTTATGTTTATAAACTGAAAAACCAAACAGTAGAACATGTTTGCAAAACTATCACTGATGTTTAAGAACTTTTCATTTTCTTAAAAAATTGAAGTTGAAAAGTTATAGAAAGTGTCCTATAACTAAACACACTCTTTAACCCTGAGTAAAATTTAGGAGACCCAGAAAATTGATGCTGGAATTATCCCTATCACCAAAATTTTCTGAATGTTCTTTGAGGCATTTCAACAAACAGTTGTCGTGCTTTGTAAGATTGACAGTAAAGATTAGGAATTTACAGTAGAGGGTGGCGAATTTCGGAGACCCAAGAACCCCAATGTCTTTGACGAACACCTCTGTATCGTTGTTGAGATCTAGCCATGGTGGTTTGAATGATTTCAAGTAGAGGTTTTGATGAAGTTGTTTGTGAAATTGTCTCAGTGAGAACAGTAAAACAAGAGTGATGAGGCTAGGGAGCTGAGAGTGCAGCTTTTATATGGGGTTCTTTATAGGGATTTTGGTCATGTCTTTTAGCCGTCGATCAGTGTGTATGGTCCCCCTCACTTGGTAAAAAATATACTCCCTATTTTCGAGATAAAAAGAAGTAGATATTATCCTTAAATAAAAATACAATATATTACATGCTGTAATGTCATTTTTTATATTTTACTCGTTATTACATTAATTTACAATGATTATTAAAACTAAAAGTGCAGTTAATTAGCATTATTTATGTAACAATTATTATGTCGCAAATATTATTGGTTACCAAGGGAGAGAATCAATGTATCACCAATTAATTAATATGTCTCAATTTAATTAATTAAGCATTATTTATGTTTTTAGAATAAAATCAGAAGAATGTATGTAGTTCAAACCACACCATCGAACTGTATGATTTGTACTAAAAATAAGTACAAAGGACATGTTACATGCCTCACGTTAAACTATCTGATTATAGGAAACAAGCCATGTGGCTAATTGATAAGGTCAAAAACACAAATGATACCACATTCAATGCACATCGTAGTTTTAATTTTTAGTTTCTGATTATAGTTATAATTATTATAATCATTTATTTATGGAAAAATAGTGCAAACATTTATTGTCATCATCTTTTATATGATTAGGAGTAAACGAAAACATAAATTTAAATAATTAGAGTATTAATTATTAGATTTAGTAATTAGAAAAGTAGTGGGATTTTATATATACAAATATATCATTCAATATCAAATAGGTATCTACAGTTGAATGTTTGAGCATGACACGTGGTCTACATAGGATGTCTTTCTTGTTCACACAGTAAATGACTGGTAGCATAGTGTACTAGTACTAGGATTAGTAAGCGTGATATGATGCAGCTGAAATGTTTGACTACACATTTCAGTCCCAACTATGACACTGACACTGTCCGATAACCATGTTCACAACCAGATTCAGGTTTACACGTACATTCTTTTTATTTAAGTTAAAGTTTATAAAATGATATCATAATCATTGTTATCATCATCATCGTCGTCATAATAATCGATAAAAGTGGTAACTTATACGGTTCCTACACTATCATACAAAATTAAAGTTTTAACGATGATTTGACGAATAGATCACAGACTACATACAACAACGAATAGTTAAAAACTTTACATTACAAATAAGTTTTGGAAACGAATACTCCAAGTGACACATTCTTTTGAAACCTGTATGTAAATGAAATGGCTAGGAAGGCTAGTGAGAAATTTGTGACACATGAAAAGGAAAAAGGTAAGATCACGCGTGCTATGAGAATCCTATTTATCATCTTTTGTAATTTTAAAAGATTATTAAAGATATAAATATAAAATATAAATTTGCAGATGACCAAATTTAAAAGTACCTTGCTTGAAGTTCACTCAAACTCGATGACCATAGGGACAACTTTGGAATTGTCATCCACTTACACAAGATTTTTTTAGTGATATACGAATTATCAAACTCACATAAGTTTTCGTGGATACTATTATAACATACTATTATAATATTACTATTAGTTTAGCTAAATGTCATTTGAAGCACCAAATATAAATAAAAGAAAGATACAGATGACTTGATCACAATACTATCACTTAATAAATCTCAAACTTACTTCAAATTTTAGTCTAAAGTTTAAAAAGTATTTTTATGATTTGACTAACTCTTCTCTGAGAGCATCTTTAATGTTAGCACTAAACGTACTTTTTTTTTATTAATATAGTGCAAAAGTGAAAATGCACTTCAAACTATTTTAGTGCATTGTCAAATAATGCTTACCGATACACTAAGTTGGTGCAACACTAAACACTATTCGCATTATATAATAATGCGCATAATGATTAAAATGAATTAATATGATGTATTGATTATAAACTTGGTGATTAATATATATTTTTTAATTTACTAAATATAACATTTGTAATTATATTTATTAAAAAAAAAACTCTATAATCTTTATAAGCATTCATGTATATTTTTGAAGTTATAAGATATAATGATTGTCATTACATTTATTACGAGAATTTAATAATTATATAAAAATTATAATTTTATATTACTGGATTTTATATTTTAAATAATTTTAAAAAGATTTAGTGTCAAAATTTAGTACAACATATTAAAATAACTATTTTTAGTGCGAGCATATTTTCAAAAGAAGATTCTCTTTTTTTTTTCTTTTGTATTAAAATAGTGAAATTTGTTGTTCTAAAATAGTGCATACATTGAAAATGTTTTAAGGGAATGACTTAAACTTCATTTAATACACTAAAATTTTCCAATTATAACACAACATTTATTTATTAATTCTTATTTGTATATATTAATTATCATTTTGGCTATTTATGAAAAATGAATCATCAATAAATGATCATTAACCTATGTCCTTAAGTAATAAGATAATTTCTTTCAAAAGATCTTAGTTATGGTCTCTTCATTCATCGATAACCATTAGCAAATTCCTAATGTATCACTCGTAGTATCATTTTAGAGGTGTTAATAATATATGGACACTACAAAAATATTCAATTATCTAATTTGGAGATTTTGTAATTTTGTTGGCATTATTTATTTTTTATTTTTTTGGATCATCTTGGTTAAAGCTTAATTAAGTTTTATTTTTCGGATCGATTTTGATTATCATCTCAATAATCGACTAGTTTAAAGAGCTTGAGTATTATGTTATATTAATTTTCATATATTTACACGTACATAACTTTATTTACCCATTAAATATGCATATACGAGTAAAAAATATCCTTATTTAGTGATTATTGTAAAACATTATTCCGATAACTAAATTTGTTGGATCGATTACTACCACAACAAGAAATTACACAATCATGTAAAGGATAAAACCGACCTTCTGGCGCCTCCTACCGACCTGTCCCCCGGTCAATATGGGAGATGTAAATCGCGTAATTCAAAAAATTGAACCCACGACCTCTGCATTTGTGCTTCATGTATCCACCACTAAGCTACCACTGCAGGGACCACACAACCATGTATATGCAATAATAAACACTGTTAAAACTAGAAAACATGACACCAATATTTTACTTAACATCCATTATACATTAAAGGTATTACAAGTTGGAGACGCTCAACTATCAACATTTTTGAATATCGTCACACCACTCTCACGAAAGATTACAATAATGAAACCTCGACCTCACCACATCGAAGAGAGAGATGACTCTCATAAGCTCTCTCTCTCCTCCTCTCAAACTTTCACAAAAATCCTACGCAATGACTCCTATATTTATAGGCAACACTAATATTGTCCATCAATTTATCTTATTTTTCAAGTTTATCTTGATTTTTATATCTCGCTGTAAGGAAATCGAATAATATCCAACAACTGAAAACGTTGATCAGCTCACACGCATCATCTTTTTAAAATTATATGAAAGACAATGTTTCAGGTTCAGGCTTACTTAGCAGTCTGCTTTGTACATAATCATTTTTTGTGAAGTCATCCCTCAAGCACCAACTACTCTATAACTTGAGAGCTAGCCCCAAATTTAATGCGCATAAGGATTGAACTCGTGTCTCTAGAGGTTGTAGGTTCAACCACTACGTTACCCCTTTCCATTAGAGCATCCTCAATGAAAGTTTTTTTATGTAAAAAAGTTTTAGAAAAGCTTTTTATCATTGGGGGAAAAACTTTTTCAATCAAGAGCTTGAGATTTTCTCAAGCTTTTGGTGTAAAGTTTTTTTCCCTAAATATTTATACTTACACCTCCTAGTTTGGTATTAAAAAATCATTGGAAAACTTTTTACATTGGAGGTAAAGCCTTTTTATAAAGCTTTTTTGAAATTAAATGATGTGCCATCTAAAAAAACTTTAAAAATCTTTTATTCGTCGGAGTTGCTCTTAATACCCTTCTTATTTTTACTTATTATTGACTCATAAAATCTCAACAATTTCTTACTACTACTTTACAACTTTTACACGTTCTCCAGATACTTGTTACTACAATAGTTAGTTAACTACTTAACTTAGTTTTGTCAGTTATCATCGTTAATAAGATGTAATACATTTACACGGTTGGGTATATGATTGAAAATTTTATAAACTACTTTAAAGTTTTATCGTCAACGGATTAATGAGCTAAATTTGATATATATGTTGTAGTTGTATTTATGGGTCATACATTTTTACCAGTATATGGTAAAAAATAAACAAATTCTTATTAATGATATAAAACCCAATTGTGGTCTAATTGAATTTAAACGATTTAGTTCCAATTAAAAAAAAAAAGAAAGAAAAAGTTAAACCGATAAATAAATTCCATTATTTGATTCGATTTAAATTGATTATATTCCTTAAAAAATAAAATAAAACCAAGTTTAATTTAATGAAAAAGAAAAAGAAAAAGTAATTAGTTTCCAACAAGGAATCCAAACCTTGACAACCGACCATCGTATCTCACCAGTCAAAACCATCCGCACCCATCGATATTCGTTATCCGACTCCCTTCCGATCATCTCCTTCTTCAACAATCGTTACTTCTTATCGTTATCGAATCGCGTTGTATCATCGATTTAATTTCCCCCTAATTCATTTCAAACTTAATTTATCTTGAAGATGCGTCGTGGTTCTTCGAAAAAAGGCCCTGCTAATTCCACCACCTCCTCCACTAATTCTTCCGCCATGGATCTCTTCCGCTCTGGTATTCCTCCAATTTCACTTTTATTAATTTCAATTTTATGATAATTAGGTTTTTATTTATTAATCTTTTTAAGTTTAATTTGACGATTTCATTCGATTTCGAAGTTAAATTCAGGTGCATGTTATCTATTTAAACCTTTAAAATTAGTATTAATTGAGTTTTCTTCTTTAATTTTTGATAATTGACCGCCTGTGGAAGTGTTAATATTATTCCGGACATACTTGACTAACCAAAGCTAGGTTTTTGTTGAGAGGTTAATTAACATGATCTGCTTTAAGCTTCATTTTAATAATAACAGAATATATATTTACATATGTATATGTATGTATATGTACATTTAATTCACAATATACATGCTACGGATCCCTCAGAAGACATGCAGTATCAGATAACCATAAAAAATGTAAATTTGTTTGTTACAACTTGTATCCGTGTACCAAAACAATATTTTCGAAAATAAGTTGACAAATTTTTCGTATATGATAGTTTAGCCAAAATATAAAATTTGTAATATGTAATGTGCAATTTATTACTCGTAATATGAAGTACTCCGTATATGATTGTTTTGTAATAATTTTGGATCACAAACCGTTCTTATGAAAATAAGATTCGAACCTTATTGAGTTTTACTTCTAACTGTAACCTTTTTTCTCTTCAGCTTCAGGTAAAGCTGCGACTAAGGAGTTGGAACGCATTGATCAGCTATTCTATTCATATGCGAATGAGTCTTCTGGAATGATTGAGTAAGTGACATATGTAATCTGGTTATATATAAATATTTTTTCTTTTACGTAATTATCATTTTGTTTCGTCGTATCTGACACATTTGTTTTTCTGTGAACAGCCCTGAAGGAATAGAGTATCTCTGTTCTGACTTAGAAGTCGAACATACAGATGTACGGATATTGATGCTTGCTTGGTATGTTTCATCGACCTCGCAAGTTTTTAACACTTTTTTTTGTCTTAATATCATATCGTCACTTACATTACTGATTGGTTTATAACTTCCAGGAAAATGCAGTCAGAAAAACAGGGATACTTCACCCTGGTAATTTAATATTGGCATTTTTAATTTAAGTATTAGCATAACATGAAAAATACATTTTCAAGCTGTCTCTGATCTACTTCCATTGAAGAGTGGACTATAACTAATTTGTGTAAATGGGTAATGATTTATAGGAAGAGTGGCGAAAAGGCCTTAAAGCATTACGGGCTGATACTATAGTTAAATTAAAGAAGGCATTACCTGAGCTAGAGAACGAGGTATTTTGACATACTAGTTCAGCTTTTTTGGTAGAATGAGAATTATGTTTGTATAGTTAACATGTTTGTTCGCTTACTTTTCTTTAAAAGGTCCGCAGGCCGTCAAATTATGTCGAGTTTTATTCTTATGCATTTCGATATTGCCTAACAGGTATAATAAACGTATGACATCGTATTGTCTAATGTTATATAACTTTAAACTTGTCAAGTTCGTTTTTTATTGCTTATGGATATTGTTTATTTGTTTTTTATGTTTATGTAGAGGAGAAGCAAAAGAGCATAGATATTGAGAGCATATGTGAATTATTGGAGCTTGTTTTGGGCTCGCAGTTTCCTCAACAGGTGGATTTGTTCATTCAGTATCTAAGGGTGAGTCTTAAGTTCTTTTAAAATCTTATCTTATGGATGTATACGTGTCTGGGCTGCAATAATTCGTCTAGTTTTCATTCTCTATAAAAATTACGGGTTTTGTCATTTTCATCCGCTCGATGAACCCGAGCACAAAAACGATTAAGAGGGTTTTTTCGGATTAAGTGGGTTTTTGGATTTGTGTTCGTCTGATTATTGCCTCCTGAAGTCGCAATAATCAGTTTTCATGTTTGGATAAACAAATTTTGTTTCTGTCTATCTTATTATTTAGGGGTCAATCAGTTTGGGTCCTTTTGGATGATTATTCGTATCATCGGCAACGTAATTGATTATCTAAGGGTAAAAAAATATTAGCTGTTTACTCCTTTTAACTTAATTTGAAAGACTTTAGTCCCAGTGTCCCACTTCACACACCGTACCTATTGTTTTCCACAAAAAATTGTCATTTTTGGTCGTATTATATAATCATGTCTCGTTGTCTTGAATAACCATAATTTGCTAGATATTAAAACATCTGCTTATTACAACTTCAATCAATAGAAGCACATCCAAATACTATTTTTACAGCGTATTCATAACAGATGATTATTAGATTCTGATTATTCCATATCACATAAATGGCTAGACTTCTAAACACCCCTAACGAATTACGAGAACAGGGAGATTATAAAAGTGTATCAGAATGAAGCAAAGTGTAGCAAATATGAAACTACAAACCATGACATTTGTTGTCTTTTTGGGCCATTTTCCAGACACAGATTGATTACAAGGTCATAAACATGGATCAGTGGATGGGGTTCTATAGATTTTGCAATGAGGTAATCCAATCTTAATTTACCCTCTGGGCATTTGTGTTTTATAGTTTTTGAGTAAAAGTTGAATAAGGTCGGGTTGACCCGAAACACTGTTGTCCAAAATTTTAGATTTTGTTTAGTAGCTACCGTAATTATAGATTTTGTTTAGTAACTACCGTGTCAAACATGATTACAAAATTATACTCCGTATTAATTTTCTATTTTGTTGAATAAAATGAATTCAGAAGGTTTTATGCGTAAAATACAATTTGGGCAACTTTCGACCCGTTTCCTCTTTAGCTAATCGTTTTCTTATGATTTTACTCATTAGAGATTAAACACAAGTCAAACCAACCAATTCATGCGTATTTAACAAGATTTATCTTCTGATTCCCTATCTATAAATTCTTCCTTGTTTTACAGATAAGTTTTCCAGATTTCAACAATTATGACGAAGAACTTGCTTGGCCCTTGATCCTAGACAACTTTGTTGAATGGGTGAAGTCAAAACATCGTTGATCAAGTTTCATTAGGCAAGCACGGGCCTGGTATCTCTGCGTCCAGATATAAAGTCAAATTCTTGAGCAGGTATTTATGTTGTTGTCAAGGAAAGCTGACATCTTCGACAGCTTCATTAAATTTATCGTCTCAATTGATGTGCAGTATTCTGCTGAAACAAGTAAACAACACATATGTTGCATGAAAAACATCTTCTCTGTTTATCAACATTTTGTATTTACATTTAGAGGAAAAGAGTGTTCTTTTTATACGTAAATGGAGTACAAGAATCAACAATTACCCATTTACTTATGTATAGATCGATTCCAGTAATGTTCTATCTCCAACCGGTCAAACTGGTAAAAATCCTTCAAATTTGCTGAAAATAAGACGTTTCAAAAAATCTATATTTTTTGCACAAAACCTCCTACATTATTTTATGTAAAAAATTATACAAATGATATAGACGTTTCTAAATGTTGTTTTTGTAGACACGAGTGTTTCGGGTCAACCCGAATACAAACATACCCAACCCGTATATTTTGACAGGGCAGCTTTCAGCTCCTATATTATACAGCTTACTAAAATGGACCCATCCATCCAACATTTGTTTAGTGTATTTAGAAATGGATTAATTATTTGTCTTTAATTTCTGAAAATATCTTGCAAGATCAACCTCATTACTTGCCAATGATGATGACGCATATGGACTAAAGGAATCCTATGTTGGATACCATTAGGAGTGGAGTGGGTCCAGTTACAGGTACTATTGGGACCTCCAGGCTCCAGTGGGTCCAGTTACAGGTAGTCTTTGAATTTGCAAAAGTAAAAAGCAAGAAAAAAGGAGACAAATCATTTAGATGGTGGATAACCTAGAAAAGATGTGATCACATATTGTTCTTTCTTAAATGTTCTTATTCTGTGCTATTATTATTAGTATGCCCTTGGTCCCTGCCTGAAGGAATAACATCCATTCTTCATGATTTTTCCCAATAGTAGGTAAAATTCATTGCTGGTAGTTACATACTTAAATATACCCCAAAATTCCATATTTTTAGTGTCATCAATGAAGAATGATTGAACAACAAAGTTTCATATCTGTGCATCTTTAAAGGAAACCATCTAAACTGGTCTAGTTTCCTGTCAACTGTGAACTCGTGAAGCTTTATACAAAGTCTAATACATGTTAGCTTGTTATATCATTTTAAACTTGTATTCGAAGTCACATTCATTTCTGTTGCATCATAACTAGATTGGACCTACATTTCTTTTCGCATCATTAAAACGGGACACAAATAACCCATCACAACAATAATGCTTGACGATACAACATGAGTGAATGAACAACCCCAAGAGAGTCGACGTAAAGGACAATCTACTCCAAATCATGTGTGCCTTGTCTCGTCATTTTTCGGATCATGTGTACTCCAAACGACATTTACACATGTTTTCCGGGGATAACGAGACATTTGCCTAATTATCAGGTAAACAGTACTACCAGACAATGTGCAGAGCGAAATTCGCCTAATTAACAGGCACACCAGATAGTGCAAATATCAATGCTTAACTAAAACTCTTGAAACAAATGGAAGCATTCTTGTAAAATGTATTGAAGGTTCAAGTCTTGTTAGGTGACAGTTGGAGTGAATGATTATTACACACAACTAGAAAGCCTTTTGTGCGAAGCAAATTGATACATGACAAGAGTATGCCAAAGAATTAAATAAAGGACAGTTTAGTTTAATAAAAATAGCATTAAAAATCTGCTAAGATATAAAAGAATCTAGGATCAAAGGGGAAGGTGGAGGTAGAGAACTTGTGGTTCTATGACTTTTAGTCTGACCAACCGTGGGTGATGTCAACGACGATTTCTCAGAATCCGGTGAACCACAGGACGACGAGGTTGACCTGCTTGACCGGCTAGTTAACTTCTTCATCTCACCTTCATTATGCACTTTGTTATCTTCAATTCCAACTTTAGTTGAACTTATACTCGCTGGAATTATACAACTGCACAAAAAACCTACATACATCATAAAAACCTTTTAAATTTTAATAACTTAATGACACAAACTAATCAGTAATTACTATCACATAATGTTAGTAACTAGTAAGTATGCTTACCGATTTTGGCTAGACGATTAATCCAACTAGGAATCGAGTTTCCAGTTAGTCTAACACAAACGTCGTTACAAAAATGGTTACAATTTTTGGTAATGAGATTATATGAAATCCCTTTGTATTCTTCAGCAAGCCCTTCCATTATTCCTCTAACTTCTCTTAGATTCTTATCGGTCCATCCGATTAAAATTTGTTTCCTGAATGTAAATCCTTCACATTGTTTCGGTTCTCCTTCAAATATTCCTGTTGTTGCTTGTTCATGACATCCAAATGCATACTCAACTCCATGAACTAAAATCAAACAAAAAGTTACAAATAAATTATTACTCGTAGGAGTCTTATAATGACAACTCTAAGGGCTATCATTAACGACTTCAGACATACATTTAATTGAAATAGTTTAATTGATTGATTCGAGATGTAGAAATATAAACCTTGGACACCGGAATGATAGACACCGAGACCAAGCCAATAAGCGTAACCGTTCATGGAGGTGAGATCGTAAACATTGAGGTACACCGGAACTGATCCGTCTTTCTGGTACTTTTTTGAGTTTCCTCTGCATAACATTTTCTTTTCAGTTGAAAGTCCTTTTTATTTTGAAAGTTTGGAAAGTATTTGGATAGAAATATTGAAATAGATATACTGGCGGCATATAAGTAGCGCATCTTCTGCTTTTATGGCGGGCCACCACCACCACCATTGCTCTTTCTATTTCTGCTTCTTTTTCATGTATAAAAAAAATTAGCCACTTATATGCTTTTAAAGAGAGCTTACCATTTTATTAATTTATAGAGTTAATACACAATTACTCTGTATACTTTATTTTTTCATTGACAGTCCAGTAACTTAAATATTTATCTACATTTAATTTCTCCTTCGTTAAATTTATCAATTCAACCTTTAAATACATTGAAATGAACAAAATACCTTAATATTAATTTTTAAACGCATTTAGAAAAGAAAATTAGCAAAAAAGTGATATAAAAATAAAAAAGTGAGGGCAATTTGATCATTTCAATATATATAACAGATGAATTGTTAACTGTGACGGATGGACTAAATGTGCAACAATATTTGATTTTTAAACTGTCTATCCAAAAAAATAAAGTATATAGACTAACGGTGCGGATGTGTGTATAAATCAGAGGTACCAACCATACAATTAACTTTTACTTATAAATTTTAAAATGTAAATATCAATAACTATATAACTGTTGATGATAAGTTTAATCAGAAGTAAACCTTTGAATGACGCCAGCTGCAGTTACTTAATTACGAAAAATTATTGTAATCTATTAGTAGTTGCAAATAAAGTTGAAATTATCAAACATAATGTGGTTTGTTAAGCAAAAAGTAAGAGGGTGATTATTATCTGTGGTGGAGAAATGTGTTGTTAATCATGGCAAGGTGGTACTAATTAAGTGTTCTTTATTAATAATTGAGTATGTAATAATGACATGTGATTTAGCTTAATTTTGGCTCTTAAGATTAGATTAGATTCACATATCAAATGTGTACGAAACCAAATACCAAAATATGTCCAATTCATTAACCAAATCCAGCACTAGCAAAAAATGAAAGTCTCCTAACAAATAGAACATAAAAGCTAAACAAATGTACGATAAAAACTTATTTCAGGTAGTAGATTTGGTATTTTGGTCCTTTGTGCAACATAACTCAGGTCGAAAACCCTTGTCCAACATCTTCTCAACCTCCTCAAACTGCAAACCTTTTGTCTCCGGTACCAAAAAGTATATAGCTATAAGTCCCAAAACTGAAAACCCTGCAAATAAAAGAAACGTTCCTGCGGTCCCTAACGTCTCAGTAAGGGTGAGGAAAGTTTGGCTCACAATCAAATTCGACGTCCAATTAGCAACTGCTGCCACCCCACCACCAAACCCCCGATATCTCAATGGGTATATCTCTGAGTTCACAATCCACGGCACAGTTCCCATCCCGGGGGCGTACATGATTATGTACAATGCCATAAAAAATATTGCATACTTCCCATACTTGCTTGGACAACCTTTGGTGTACCAACTTCGATGTTCTGCTTTACAAGTTCCTTGTGTTATATCATCTAGAGCCAAACAAGCTCCGGGATTAAACTGTATAATTGAATGTAAACTTTTGTTAGTGAAAGTAAACCTTTTTGTAATATTCCTAGACTCTTGCCAGCGTTTTAATATAATCTTATTAGCGTTAAAAAAAAACCGGAACTTGTGTTAAAGTGAAACTTACTTTGTTTTCTCTATTGGCACAAAAACCGCAACTAGACGGGGCTATCAAGCAAGTCATGCAGTTCCACAATGACGGGTTTGTAGTCCTAGTGAAATCCAAACAAGTAGAGTTTGCTCCAAAATGATTTGACTCCACAATGCTCAAACCAGGAGCATGAACCGAAGCTTGAAAGAACATGAACGATAAAACAACTAGGCAAGTAATAATCCCAAACATTGAAACAATCATGAATCTGCGCCTCCCGCATTTATCAACAAACAACATGCTAATGATAGTACCAAGTGCATTTAGACCAGCTGTGATCAATGACAAAGCTAAAGCAGTTTTGTTGGAAGCATATCCCGCGAGTTGCACAATCGTGGGACTGTAGTACAACACGGTGTTGATTCCAACAAATTGTTGCGCAACTTGGACAGTGATGCCAGCATAAAGTCCCCTACGGACCACCTTATTCCCCCATGCGTTCTTAGTTTTCGAAAAGATGCCATACTTCATGGGTTCTTCTGCTTCTTTTTCTTCATCAATGGATATTTGCAATGCTTTCATTTCATTTTCCACTTCTCCTTCTGGATAGATCTTTTCTAGGATTTCCCTTGCTTCTTTGACTTTGTTCTGGAATAAAAACAAAAATAAACCAATTAGAAACTTAAAAAACAAAACAACTTTGTAGTTTGCATCGTAGATTACCTGTCTATAAAGCCATCTAGGCGACTCTGGAAGAAACCACATCAAGAAAAACTGAATCAATGGTGGAATACCAGCAACTCCAAGCATCCAATGCCATGTTCCGGGCGTCTAAAACACAATCATTGTTAGTTAAAAAAATCTAAGAAATAACAAATTTCCTTAGGAAAAGATGGGAATTGTACCCTAGTAAATGCTAAATTAATAAGGTAGGATAAAAACTGTCCGCCGGTAATGAGTAAACCATTTGTGCTCACGAGCGCCCCTCTAATTCTAGCCGGTGAAGCTTCAGAGATGTATAACGGTGCAGTCATGGAAGCCATTCCAACACCAAAACCAACAAGAAGTCTACCAATTATTATAACCCACGGGGTTGGAGCAAGAGCCATTACAATTGCACCAATACAGAAAACAACATCGGCTGACATGATCGATTTTTTCCTCCCAAATCTATCGTTCATCCATCCACCAATGGCAGCACCAAATATGGCTCCAGCTACAGCCATGCTAACAATAGTTTCCTGAAAGTGAAAAAGTATTATAGCAAATGGTCTAAAACTCCAACTTTGGAAAATAGTTAGCAATTTTACCACTTACCACACTTAAATATGTCAAATCAAACTTGGAATTATTTTGAAAAATTGTCTACTACTTTACTTGGGTCTCCTAGTTTCCTATTTCTCAAAGATTTTAAACATTCATAGTCACAGTAGGTTATGGTTTGGCAGGCACTGGGTGCGCACCAAGCTGTATACACCAAACACTCTTGATTCTATCGATTTTATCTGCTACTGCCTAGCTTGTTGCTTTTGTTTAAAGATTAGTTGTTCATTAGATCACATCAGTCTTTAGGTGCCCAATAAAAAATTCTTTGAACTAGATATCTGCATCGACAGTTATTCACAAAATCTCTTATACGGCTTTATGCAAAATCGAGGCCTAATGAAGATCTGTTAGAGCAAAGGATCAAGATGTCTAAAACTGATAATCATTACATTATAAAGAAGCCGAAACAGTTATCAAAGACCACTAATAAAGTAAACATTTTCATAGCAAAATAGTACTCAACAAAATTAAAAAGCATGCAACAACATCATTGAAAAGGTACATGATACATTTGTATTGAAGTGATCCTGTTCGGCTCTGTGTCCGGTTGGCCCGAACAATTTTAGTCATTTTTTAAAATTTTTGATAAAATAGTTAGTGTCATGCAAAAATAGCTCCACCCTACCCAGAAAAATGTCAAAAACAAACTCGAAAATTACTAATGGGGTTCGACCTCAAAAACAAGTTTGTTTAACTTTAGTTTCATTTACCTGCAACCATGTATGCTTTTCAACTTCCTCAAAATCATCCCGAATGTAAAGTAAAGCACCCGAAATAACGCCTATTTCATTTTAAATCAATCAACATATACACAATAAAAAACCAAAATCTTAATCACAGTAACAACTCCAAAACAAAAACACAGATTTAACAGAAACTATATATTACCAGTGTCATAACCAAATAAAAGACCTCCAATTCCAGCACTAATAGCAAGCCTCATTATATAAGGCGTATGCGAAATCGTCCGAATGCATTCCATAAACTCGGTTTTATCCGCTTTAACAACACCTCCTTCCACCATCTTTGCGTTTAATAAGTAATCTCTACCTCAATAATATAAAGAACAATCTATAGACTATAGTAATACATTAACTAAATCAGCGTTAAACATGTGATCGATAACTTTACAAAAGGACGTAGAATTATGAAAATGTAACGATGTATATATTGTTGGTTACGTCAAATGATATGTATAACCTGTGAAATGAACTCAGCCGTTACTTTCTTAAATCAAGGTAGTTAGGTATATCTGGATATTACAGTATATGTAACTCTAGATTCGAGATTTTGGTGGCATTATATCCGGTCTCTAGATTTTAAAGTGAATATTTAAGTTTGGTCCCTCATGTTTATGTTTTGACATCATTTGTCCTTGAATAAATATTCTTGTACAACAAGGATATATATACAAATTTGTTTATTTTGTATTTATATCATGTTTAATTAATATATTTAATTTAGTGACATATAGTAAGGGTTCTTTTTAAATGTATAAAAGATCAGACGAATGTTATAGTTATTATGTTTTTAATTTCTAATTATTTTATAAGATTTTTTCGAAAAGAAACTGTTTGATAAGGTAACTATTTAAATGGATAAATAAGACATAACCATAAAATGAATAGTTATCAAGAATCAAGATAATTTATAAATTCTATTGTTATCTAATTACCGTATGGATAATTATAATTATCTATCTAGGATTTTTGTACCCATATTCAAAGGCGTTGTGTACGACACATTTTTTTATTTTTTTTTATCATCACATTTCATTTTCATTTTCATTTTTATTTTGCTATGACATATACGTATAGTCAAAAATCACCTATTCATTTTGTGGATCAACTGATGTCTTGCATGAGTTGGGCCGGAGTCGAGTTAAATGTAGAGGTAGTTATTGTTATCCTTTCAATTCGCTATACGAAATGTAAATCTTTTTATAAAAAATTGTATTTTTTGTCTATGCTACGGGTCACAAAAATTGAGATAACAATACTATACACCACTTAATCCATCTCCGTTAGTAAATTTTTACAATTTTCATAAACAAAATTTTAGTTAAATCTATAATACATGATGTAATACAATATACTCCCTCCGTTCTAAATCTATAGTTCATGAGTCATTTTATGAACGTTTCAAATTAATTGTCCACTTCCGAAAATATGAGGGTATAATTAATTAAACTTCTTATATTACTAATATTTTATATGTGTAATAAAAAATGGGTAATTGTAAATATAAAAATATCATGGACATAAAAGATCTAAAATTGCATGTTTTGAAGCCTTGAATAAGGATATTGAATAAAAAAAATCGTATAGGTATTGGTAAATAAATAAAAAAATAAAAAAAGAAAGAATGAAAAAAACGGTATTCCAACTTTGCGGTTACGTTTCAAAAAACTAAAACTATTTTTAATCTAACAAATATAATTGTTTTATATCTAGAATTGCATGTTTTGAAGCCTTGAATAAGGATATTGGATAAAAAAATCGTATAGATATTGGTAAATAAATAAATAAATAAAAAAGGAAAGAAAGAAAAAAACGGTATTCCAACTTTGCGGTTACGTTTCAAATACCTAAAACCATTTTTAATCTAGCAAAGATAATTGTTTTATATCTAGAATTGCATGTTTTGAAGCCTTGAATAAGGATATTGGATAAAAAAATCTTATAGGTATTGGTAAATAAATAAATAAATAAATAAATAAAGAAAAAAACGGTATTCCAACTTTGCGGTTACGTTTCAAATACATAAAACCATTTTTAATCTAGCAAATATAATTGTTATATATCTAGAATTGCATGTTTTTAAGCTTTGAATAAGGATATTGGATAAAAAATCGTATAGGTATTGGTAAATAAATAAATAAATAAAAAAAGAAAGAAAAAAAAATGGTATTCCAACTTTGCGGTTACGTTTCAAATACTTAAAACCATTTTTAATCTACCAAATATAATTGTTTTATATCTAGAATTTCATGTTTTGAAGCCTTGAATAAGGATAATTGATAAAAAAATCGTATAGGTATAGGTAATAAATAAATAAATAAAAAAAGAAAGAAAGAAAAAAACGGTATTCCAACTTTGCGGTTACGGTTCAAATACCTAAAACCATTTTTAATCTACCAAATATAATTGTTTTATATCTAGAATTGCATGTTTTGAAACCTTGAATAAAGATATTGGATAAAAAATCGTATAGGTAAAGGTAAATAAATAAATAAATAAATAAATAAAGAAAAAACGGTATTCCAACTTTGCGGTTATGTTTCAAATACCTAAAACCATTTATAATCTAGCAAATATAATTGTTATATATCTAAAATTGCATGTTTTGAAGCCTTGAATAAGGATATTGGATAAAAAAATCGTATATGTAAATAAATAAATAAAGAAAGAAAGAAAAAAAACGGTATTCCAACTTTGCGGTTACGTTTCAAATACCTAAAACTATTTTTAATCTAGCAAATATAATTGTTTTATATCTAGAATTGCATGTTTTGAAGCCTTTAATAAGGATATTGGATAAAAAAATCGTATAGGTATTGGTAAATAAATAAATAAATAAAAAGGGAAAAAAAGAAAAAAACGGTATTCCAACTTTGCGGTTACGTTTCAAATACCTAAAACCATTTTTAATCTAGCAAATATAATTGTTTTATATCTAGAATTGCATGTTTTGAAGCCTTGAATAAGGATATTGGATAAAAAAATCTTATAGGTATTGGTAAATAAATAAAAAAAGAAAGAAAGAAAAAAACGGTATTCCAACTTTGCGGTTACGTTTCAAATACCTAAAACCATTTTTAATCTAGCAAATATAATTGTTATATATCTAGAATTGCATGTTTTTAAGCTTTGAATAAGGATATTGGATAAAAAAATCGTATATGTATTAGTAAATAAATAAATAAATAAAAAAAGAAAGAAAAAAAAACAGTATTCCAACTTTGCGGTTACGTTTCAAATACCTAAAACCATTTTTAATCTAGCAAATATAATGGTTTTATATCTAGAATTGCATGTTTTGAAGCCTTGAATAAGGATATTGGATAAAAAAATCGTATATGTAAATAAATAAAAAAAGAAAGAAAGAAAAAAACGGTATTCCAACTTTGCGGTTACGTTTCAAATACCTAAAACCATTTTTAATCTAGCAAATATAATTGTTTTATATCTATAATTGCATGTTTTGAATCCTTGAATAAGGATATTGGATAAAAAAATCGTATAGTTATAGGTAAATAAATAAATAAATAAAAAAGGAATGAAAGAAAAAAACGGTATTCCAACTTTGCGGTTACGTTTCAAATACTTAAAACCATTTTTAATCTAGCAAATATAATTGTTTTATATCTAGAATTGCATATTTTGAAGCCTTGAATAAGGATATTGGATAAAAAAATCTTATAGGTATTGGTAAATAAATAAAGAAAGAAAGAAAGAAAAAAACGGTATTCCAACTTTGCGGTTATGTTTCAAATACCTAAAACCATTTTTAATCTAGCAAATATAATTGTTTTATATCTAGAATTGCATGTTTTGAATCCTTGAATAAGGATATTTGATAAAAAAAACCGTATAGGTATATGTAAATAAATAAATAAAAAAAAGAAAGAAAGAAAAAAACGGTATTCCAACTTTGCGGTTGTAACACCCTCTCTTCGTATGGTATAAAATATTCTTTTATTTCGGAAGCGTAGGTCAAAATATTTATTGCATTATTAACATTTATATAATGTACATATACTGTTTAAAACATCGTACATAACCAGGTGTTACATAATTTCAAATTTCATTTAAGTTATCAAAAACATATCAGAGTTGCCAGCTGGTCAAACATTCCTTTGAACATAATCTTCCTGCCCGCCCATTTCAATCATGACCTGCAGGGATTAAGGTGGGGGATTAGCACAAAGCTAAGTGAATGAATGTGAAACTAACAATTCAATTTAGCATAACAATCTGTTTACATCAATTAATCGTAAACACATAACGTCAAAGAGGATTGGTGGTTTTTGAGGAACCCTACTGCCGCGGTGGCCCTCAAAGAACGCTTATCATAATCTGTATTGGCATATACAGAATATACCGATAACTTGATACTACCATTACACAACACAGGTTTTAATACAACACATGTATAAGACCCTGTATTTGTAATCATGTAATAATCAAGTCCAACAATACGTTGACCTCTTTAATAACAACTGATGCCCGAAGTCACATTGCACGTAGATTCATAATCAGCAAATCAGACTAAACAGTCTATCAATTATATATACGTTTACTTGTTGCAACCAAACCGTTACAACCAAATCAAACTTGTGAGTTCCAGATCCACTCATCTGTCAGTCTCAGTTCAACAACTCAGGAGTCTAATGTTATTGAGTCTTCTGCTGATCTGAGAATACAACAAATAATGAGTCAGTAACTCGTTCCATAATTGTATAACATATTTCAATACATAATATCGAAATGACAAACAATTACCAAGTTATAACAATGCACTTATATAATTATTACTCAATCATCATAATAACATATTTAAACAAGCAGGTAAATTCCTGAAGTCTAAAAAAACAAAAGTTCATTCCGAAGTGAAACCAGAAAATCCCGAAACGAGGTTTAAAACTGAAAAATGCCATTTTCGACCCCAAGATGACCCCGAAAGGCCTAAAACCGCCTAGGCTCATTTTTAAGAGCTTTGATTATTGAACCGTTTTCGAGTGACCATGCGAATTTCGGCCCAATCCGTGTTAAATGAAAATTGGGTAAATTTTTAGTCACTAAAAGTATCATTAACACTTATGCACTTTTGAAATTTGCAAAATAAAACTTTTTAAAATATCAGTTCGCAAAGCAATATCTCAGTTCGCAGGGATTCTCAGTTCGCAAGACAAAATCTCAGTTCGCAGGGCAGCTCAGTTCGCAAGACAAAATCTCAGTTCGCAAGGCAACTCAGTTCGAAGCACAGCATCTCAGTTCGCATCGCAGCAACTCAGTTCGCATGGCAACAACTCAGCTCGCGAACTGAGTTCTTCTTCTTGCAAGCTGCGAAACGAGCCTGCTGTAACCAAAAACCCAAACTTTCTTCTTCCAAAACTCACAAATTCGACTTCCTATCATTCTAACAAGCTTTCTAACAACTTATATACATCAAATATCATCATATAACATCTTTCAAGCTTCAGTTACACAACTATTTCACAAATTGACTAATTTTTATGAAACAAGTTAATGGCTAAAATACTCACTTTTAAGAGTAAGTATAAAATGATGATGATGATATGAAATTCGTTTTTCTAATCTTGAATCACACTCAGGTTGCTATCAATTTGATTGAACGAAATTGTAAGCTTGACTATGTGTTAGGAAATGAGAAAATGAGATTATGAAAGTTTTTAGAAGGTTTGAGAACATATGTATGTGTGTGTGTGTGTGTGTGTGTATATATATATATGTATATATATATATATATATATATATATATATATATATTAATCTAACCCAATACCATTATAATTTTAGTTCCCTTCTTAATCTATTGTCTGGAACCTAAAACCATTTTGCGAAACCAACTATTTTATTTTACCGTCAACTAGATTAATTTAATTTATTTATTTATTTAAAAAAACGGTTTTGAAACTTTCCTTATTTATTTATTTACCTATACCTATACGATTTTTTTATCTAATATCCTTATTCAAGGCTTTAAAACATGCAATTCTAGATATAAAACAATTATATTTGGTGGATTAAATGTGGTTTTAGGTATTTGAAACGTAACCGCAAAGTTGAAATACCGATTTATTCATTCTTTCCTTATTTATTTATTTACCTATACCTATACGATTTTTTTTTATCTAATATCCTTATTCAAGGCTTCAAAACATGCAATTATATATATAAAACAATTATATTTGGTGAATTAAAAATGGTTTTAGGTATTTGAAACGTAACCGCAAAGTTGGAATACCGTTTTCTTTCTTTCTTTCTTTTTTTTATCTATTTATTTATTTAACAATACCTATACGATTTTTTTATCCAATATCCTTATTCAAGGCTTCAAAACATACAATTATATATATAAAACAATTATATTTGGTGGATTAAAAATGGTTTTAGGTATTTGAAACGTAACCGCAAAGTTGGAATACCGTTTTTTTTCTTTCTTTCTTTTTTTTATCTATTTATTTATTTACCAATACCTATACGATTTTTTATTCAATATCTTTATTCAAGGCTTCAAAACATACAATTCTAGATATAAAACAATTATATTTGCTAGATTAAAAATGATTTTAGGTATTTGAACTGTAACCGAAAATTTGGAATGCCGTTTTTTTTCTTTCTTTCTTTTTTTATCTATTTATATATTTACCAATACCTATACGATTTTTTTATGCAATATCCTTATTCAAGGCTTCAAAACATACAATTCTAGATATAAAACAATTATATTTGCTAGATTAAAAATGGTTTTAGGTATTTGAACCGTAACCGAAAATTTGGAATGCCGTTTTTTTCTTTCTTTTTTTTATATATTTATTTATTTACATATACCTATACGATTTTTTTATCCAATATCCTTATTCAAGGCTTCAAAAAATTCAATTCTAGATATAAAACAATTATATTTGGTTGATTAAAAATGGTTTTAGGTATTTGAAACGTAACTGCAAAGTTGGAATACCGTTTTTTTCTTTCTTTCTTTTTTTATTTATTTATTTATTACCTATACCTCTACGATTTTTTTATCTAATATCCTTATTCAAGGCTTCAAAACATGCAATTCTAGATATAAAACAATTATATTTGGTGGATTAAAAATTGTTTTAGGTATTTGAAACGTAACCGCAAAGTTGGAATAACGATTTATTCATTCTTTCCTTATTTATTTATTTACCTATACCTATACGATTTATTTATCCAATATCCTTATTCAAGGCTTCAAAACATGCAATTCTATATATAAAACAATTATATTTGGTAGATTAAAAATGGTTTTAGGTATTTGAAACGTAACCGCAAAGTTGGAATACCGTTTTTGTTCTTTCTTTCTTTTTTTTATCTATTTATTTATTTACCAATACCTATACGATTTTTTATTCAATATCTTTATTCAAGGCTTCAAAACATACAATTCTAGATATAAAACAATTATATTTGCTAGATTAAAAATGATTTTAGGTATTTGAACTGTAACCGAAAATTTGGAATGCCGTTTTTTTCTTTCTTTTTTTTATATATTTATTTATTTACCTATACCTATACGATTTTTTTATCCAATATCCTTATTCAAGGCTTCAAAACATTCAATTCTAGATATAAAACAATTATTTTTGGTAGATTAAAAATGGCTTTAGGTATTGGAAACGTAACTGCAAAGTTGGAATACAATTTTTTTCTTTCTTTCTTTTTTTATTTATTTATTTACCAATACCTATACGATTTTTTATCCAATATCCTTATTCAAGACTTCATAACATGCAATTCTATTTATAAAACAATTTAATTTGCTAGATTAAAAACGGTTATAGGTATTTGAAACGTAACTGCAAAGTTGGAATACGGTTTTTTTGTTTCTTTCTTTTTTTTGTTATTTATTTATTTACCAATATCTATACGATTTTTTTATCCAATATCCTTATTCAATGCTTCAAAACATGCAATTCTAGATATAAAACAATTATATTTGCTAGATTAAAAATGATTTTAGGTATTTGAACCGTAACCGCAAAGTTGGAATAACATTTTTTTCTTTCTTTCTTTTTTTATTTATTTATTTATTACCTATAACTATACGATTTTTTTATCCAATATCCTTATTTAAGGCTTCAAAACATGCAATTCTAGATATAAAACAATTATATTTGGTAGATTAAAAATGATTTTAGGTATTTGAAGCGTAACCGCAAAGTTGGAATACCGTTTATTCCTTTCTTCCCTTTTTTATTTATTTATTTATTTACCTATACCTATACGATTTTTTTATCCAATATCCTTATCCAAGGCTTCAAAACATGCAATTCTAGATATAAAACATAGATATTTGCTAGATTAAAAATGGTTTTGAGTATTTGAAACGTAACCGCAAAGTTGGAAATAATTTAAGTTATTATTAATGAAAGTTAAGTAGAATAATGATCGAAAGTCTTCCGACTTATACATAGTCGTGCGGCGTGTCCCGATTGATATCGGCGGTCAGATTTTCTATTATGACTTATGCATTTTAGACTTGAGATTCTTCATGACAAGTCAAAATGATATAAGATTAATTATATAAGATTTAAACTTGAGATGTTATATGACAAGTCAAAATGATATAAGATTAATTATAGAAGATTTAGACTTGAGATGTTATATGACAAGTCAAAATGATATAAGATTAATTATATATCATTTTGACTTGAGATGTTATATGACAAGTCAAAAATGATATAAGTTTTAGACTTGAGATTTATTATTTGACAAGTTAATTATGCAATATGTTATAACTTGCAAACGATATATATAATTTAAGGATATAATTGATAGTTAAGTTTGGAAATATAACTGTTCAATTAAGTCTTGGAAATTACGTTATTAATCAATTGTAAATTTGAATGTTTGGTGATCGTTTTCGTTCACAATACATTAATGTTTAAATTTAATTAATGTTTGCTAAGTATATTTTATATTATAAGACTTTTGTAATCTTAGATTGATCAGGGTAATCAATAAAAGATTTATAAGTTTATATAATGTGTTTATAATAGGTATTAAATACACAAAAGGGATTAATAAGGAAATTCTTGGATTGATTCAGGGAAATCAATGAAAGAATTTATGTTATTAATATTTTATTTGTGTTTGTGCCTTTATGGGTCTGGAAATGCTGAAGATATATGCGGGTAGCGAAATTTACAAGTGATTACCAAAGACAACTTGAAGACAAAGACCTAAAGATGCTAGAGCTATTGTCAAGGGGGAGTCTGTTGAGACATGTTTTGTGACAACAGATCTAGCTTGTAATAGCTTGTAATAGACTTTTGGTAATTGTAATCAAGTTGGTACATTGGTTTTGAATTGTAAATGAAATATATTGCTTGGTAAACATTTTAGAGTTAAATATCAAAATGCTGAAAAATGTTGACCAAGGTTGACCGCGAACCGAGTCAGTTTGCAGGACAAAAATGGCCTGCGAACCGAGTCAGTTCGCTGGGCCAATATGGGCTGCAAACTGAGTCCGTTCGCAGAGCCCAGTGACCTGCGAACCGAGACGGTTATATATGCAAATTAGGTTTTAAACCTAAAGAACTTTTGCCAATTCAGAGATCCGTGCCTCCTGCGATTCCAGAGACTTCTCCAACATTCTAAAGGCTAGGTATTGATCGTTAACATTCGTTATAATCGATACGAAGCAATTAGACAATTGATTCGCTAATATATTGCGAAAGAATTCGTTATAGACCCTATAACTAGTATTGAGGGATTCCGCACCTTAATACCGTAGATAACCTCGTTATCGATCCGCCACAACCGGACTTACAAAACAATTATATTTGCTAGATTAAAAATGGTTTTAGGTATTTGAACCGTAACCGCAAAGTTGGAATACCGTTTTTTTATTTATTTATTTATTTATTACCTATAGCTATACGATTTTTTTTATCCAATATCATTATTCAAGGCTTCAAAACATGCAATTCTAGATATAAAACAATTATATTTGCTAGATTAAAAATGGTTTTAGGTATTTGAAACGTAACCGTAAAGTTAGAATACTGTTTTTTTCTTTATTTATTTATTTATTTACCAATACCTATTCGATTTTTTTATCCAATATCTTTATTCAAGGCTTCAAAAAATGCAATTCTAGATATAAAACAATTATATTTGCTAGATTAAAAATGGTTTTAGGTATTTGAAACGTAACCGCAAAGTTGGAATACCGTTTTTTTCTTTCTTTCCTTTTTTATTTATTTATTTATTTACCTATACCTATAAGATTTTGTTATCCAATATCCTTATTTAAGGCTTCAAAACATGCAATTCTAGATATAAAACAATTATATTTGGTAGATTAAAAATGGTTTTAGGTATTTGAACCGTAACCGGAAAGTTGGAATACCATTTTTTTCTTTCTTTTTTTTTTATTTATTTATTTACCAATACCTATACGATTTTTTTATCCAATATCCTTCTTCAAGGCTTCAAAACATGCAGTTCGATATAAAACAATTATATTTGCTAGATTAAAAATGGTTTTAGGTATTTGAAACGTAACCATAAAGTTGGAATACCGTTTTTTTCTTTCTTTCTCTTTTTATTTATTTATTTATTTATTACCAATACCTATACGATTTTTTTATCCAATATGCTTATTCAAGGCTTCAAACAATGCAATTCTAGATATAAAACATTTATGTTTGCTAGATTAAAAATGGTTTTAGATATTTGAAACGTAACCGCAAAAAGTACAGTATAATAATTATAATTATATTTTATTAAACTTGGAGTTTTTTGTTTGTGGGTCGGAACGACTGAACGAGTATGTACTAAATATGTTTGGGCTGTTTAAATGGGCTGAGTAGTCCAGAACTCACTCCCCTAATTGGGCTTTATGGTCCACACTCCAAAGAATCGGTCCACCATTTCTTATTCCAATTGAGACAATTTTTGCCATTTGTATTTTGACTTTCGCATGGTCAAAATTACCATAAAACAGTCAACAATGGAAGAAATTCAGCTAAGTTTTTGTTAAAAAATGATGTTGAGAAAGATTTGCAGAAGAATAAGCATCGGAACGTCTGAAAGGTCCAGAATTTCTGTAAGCAAACGTTTCTTTACCACCGCCAACAACAACAACAACAACAACAACAAACCGAAAATTGAACCAAGTGGAGAGAAGAATGACGCATCCTTAACTCACCATGACTCGTACCGAGACCTAGATAAGCTTGATTTCATGACCGCTGCAAAGATCCTCTTCACCACTCCTCCTAAACAGAAGAAATTCGGGTATGCATTTTATCAAACACTTGGCGTGCAATTGATTATATGAACTCTGACTATGTTAATTACTGGTGTATCTTTTTGTTAATGATATAATCGTTCCTACATGTGTATTGTTTATGAATTAACTTGTGTTATTGAGACAGCAACTTTGGAAGTAAATTTAGACTTTGTGTTTCTATATTAGCAATTTACTATGGTTAAGAGTATGATCACCCTTACGATAATGTAATGCCATTCGATTATATTCAGTTTCCTTTTGCAATGTGCTGAGTAGGACTTATAGCTTGTTTTCATTATAAATGTGCTTCATAAACTTATATAGCAAGCAAAATGTTTATTTTCGATTTCATACGGATGTTGATCTAGTTTTGATTGAGTGTAAGCAGTTCCCTAAATAGGTAGAATATTAAAGGATTAGTTGTCTTAAGTACCCATACAAAGCAAAGTACAATTCAAACGAATCATGACCCGACAAATACTAGTCGAGTTGTGTTATACTTCACCACTAACATATCGAATGGGTAAAATTCAGGTCAAATGTATCAAAAGCTCCCTAAAGTGTAGAAGTAGCAATATCAAGCCCTTCATAAGAAATGAGTGCTTATTGACGATGGATCGAATGGATATAATATTAAAATTAGCTAATAAAAGTAGTTCAAATTACCTATTTTGACCGCAGCCCACTTTGACCTTAAACCACTTATTTTAGTGTTTAACCATCTCTAGATGGCTTGCTTGCCTGAGAAACACAAGTATTTTTCTTTGAAAAGTCAACTAAGAAAACATCAAGATTGTTCATATCTAAATGAACCTAAAACAAATGAAGATATCAATAGGGTACTCAGTTAAATAATAAACAAATGTAAGAAGCTTTTAGGTAAGAGACACTAACCTCCAACCACTCATCCATAGATGAATCAACAGCCCGAGTTCCAGTTTCCACCTTGGGCGCCCTCTTTGTTTTCTGAGTAAAAAAAGAACAGCACATTTAGAATCACGAAACTTGAGGAATCGTGTCAAGAATTAGGTGAAGTTCTACATGATGCATCCGTTAATATCAACAAGATACAGCTACTGATCAAGACTGTCTCCATAGAAAAAGGGAAAGAGCTAGTGTTTTTAGGAAAGAAAATGTGCAAACATAATATAATGCTCGGTTATTGACCCCAAAAAACAAAATAAGAGTTGGGTTTTCTCCTTTACATCTCCCTCGAAAAAATTCTTCTGTGGATCGCACTTTATTGATGTGAACAGACTATAAAAATGTCATATTGGATTTTGTATACTTCTTGTGATGAGAGTTGAAGACAGGAACCGAGATATGAAGAATGAAAGAGAAAATGAGGTGGCTAAAGTCCAAGGGAAACTAGAATGGAAAACAAGAAGAGAAACTAGAATGGACAGTCTGAATGTATGCTTGAAACAATATAAGTATTATATTATGTTTTTATATGATTTAATGTTGAATTGTATATGACTGTTTGATAGCTATTCTGAGTTGAATTGTATAAGACTAAAGTAACTTTACCTGTTTATTTCATCCATGATGCTGTCGTCTGTTAATTTATCGCCATCCTTAACAGTCACATGGAAGACTATATAGAAAGCAAGATTCAAGAACACTTACCCGGTAAACAGTTGAAATGATTGATCTTTAAGGATAAACCTTATCAGTGTGATCAACATACATGTTCAAAACTTGCCATAGTTGAGTGTGTATCAAGATTGTTATGGATGTGCTGTATTTTATTTTCGCATAAATTGTATAATGTCAACTATTTTCATCAAACGATCTGCTAATCACATTGTCATCTGTTTCTGTTTCACATCTAACGTATTGATTTAAATGTATGCTTATTAATCTTTCTAATCCCCAGGCTCGATTTTCATCTGGTTCAGCTCTTCTTCGTTTGTCTTCCTTCACTCGGTATGTATCTATGTACATCTTCCATCATTGAGTTCAAAACTTCTACAGTATGTCATCTAATGGCTCGTTCTTCTTGTATCAGCTGTCTATTTGGTTGCACAATATGCTCGCCATGAAATGAAGAAAATGGATGCAGTAACCAAACTTCCCTCATTTGATTCACTTATTTGTTGCACTTGTTGACAATTATTTATTATTTTGTTGTTAAACTTTTATAATCTTCCGCAGGAGTTGGAGAGGATGAAGATTGAAGAAGCCAAGAAGATTAAAGCAACCGAAGAAGATGTACTAAAGTCGAATCCACAACTATTAGAAGTAAAAGAGAGACTAGAAAACTTGGAAAAAACCGTAAAGGAAATTGTGATAGAATCCAAAAACCAACGAAGCACAAAAGTTTCAGAGCAACAGGATGGTGACAAAACACAGCTTACAAACAAACCTTTAGTTGAAGACCGCTCGAATAAACAAGCTTCCAATAAGCAAGAAACACATCAGGTCGACAATCAGAGGGCTACACAAGGAGGCACGTCTCGTGATGAGAGGTAAACAGAATTCAGGCTCTTGCTCATGGTTCCTTTGCAAGCAAACGTGGGACCACCAGATAATGTTCAATGAATTTTTTGATTTTCTGATTAGAATGATGGACTGAAAAATTAGATGTTGAATGTTTACGCTTCACGAGGCAACATAGCTTGTAGAAAGATATTGTTCTATTTTTCCTTCACTTCTACCGAGTATAGGTGGCAAAATGGTAGCCGGGTAAGCTCAGTAATCAGTCAAAGCAGGCAATTTTTTTGGTATGGTTAGACCTAAAAACAATATATCTGTCCGTGTTTTGAATTATGTATGATAAGGTAATATATATGCTTAGTTGATTACAGTTTCTCTATTAGTACAATAGTCATCTAATTTTTATTTTCTTCCTTTGAATAATTCCTTATATTCATCTGAATACATATTATACAAACGTTTAGCGTATTTCAAGCGCTTCATTTTCAACTAAAGTTTTTTAAGCTACATTTTGTAGTGTTAGACTAGCATATAGACCATATGAGTTATTATTTGCTAGTTATAATCCTGCAAAATGTTGATCCATCAGAATATTGATCTGCACTGTTTAAAATCCAACCCTGCAAACTTGGATCAATTGTTAGCAAAAACATAATGAGTTAATCATCTTGTCATTCGTGGGCCTTGCGCAACTTCTTCGTCTTGATAAGTGATAACCTTATTCTACCTAGTATGGGAGATTTTTGGAGGGCCTCTGGAGTTTTAGCCGTATAATCATGAAGTGGCCTAGGGTTGCGTGATGAGAGACTTGCGTCGGATGCTGAGCTTTCCTAAGTAGATTAATTGTCGAGTTAAACCAAAAACCCAGAGGTTTGATTCCGATATCATTATGGAGTGAACAACCCGTTTGATACCTTTTGTATGGTGAGGTCAGAAGCTATTGTTATCACTTATCAGTCTTGGAAATTGTGCTATCCACATACTTAAATAAATCCTCTTGCAAGCTTTAACATTGATGACATTATTAGGACGCAATGCATTTGAATATAATCTAATTGGTTTTTGTGTATATGAGATTATGAATAGTAACTAATCTGTGTGACAACTCACTGAGGAAGACATACAGCAATTTGGGGTCCTTACAAGCAAATTCTTACTTTTTTACAGAACACTACAAGTTCTTACTAATGGTTACCATATTTGGATCCACTGTTCTCTGTTTTATGATAAGGTTTCGTTTTTTTACTAGCATATACGTCATGGTTATTGCCATTTACTCAAGCTGCGTGCTTCTTCATGTTAATGGGATGTTGACAGTTTGCATCGTGTTTATATAAGATTAAATTTCCTCCCTATAGAAGCTTAGCAGGCATTGTTGGTTTTGTCCTAAGGTAAAATAATTCTAACTCGTTACCCCATTTGCCATTTTGACATACGCAAAAGTCACCACTTTTTATCTGAAATAATTTTGACCCGTCATCTGCCCCGCCCATTGTTTTACTTACTACAACCAACTTTTGTTGCGATTGATTGTACTATATATATTTCTTTAAGTCCACTGCTTGAAAGAACGAAATGCAGATAGCCTCGGTCATAACTCATAAACCACCATAAAGATCGACTCTTTGTTTGCAAGAATGAATTTCTATGTGTTGCTAAATGTTTCAAGAATTTATGATATACATATGTTTTATAGATATATGGATTCAATGGAGATCTTTGATAAGAAGCAAAAGATTGATAAGAAAAACTTGTGGTTTAAGGTGAATCTGGTTGGCACCTCCACCCGAATCCCAAGAGTACGACAAGTTCTTATCGATTTGTTCAACGGAAAGAGAGCCTTGTGGTCGATGAATCAATGATACACGCCTAATCTCTAAAAGAATGACGATTAAAAGGTCCATAAGTGATCTTATGTGTTTTAAATTGTACTACAAATTGCAATCCTTGAATCAAACTCGTCACTTTTTGCTATGGATCTAACCGTACTGATTTCTATTTCGATTGAAAAGGTTCTCTACGTTGTTATGATACTTCCGAGTAATAACTAAAACTAAACTATATGTGCATCAAACTGTACGTTTACCATGCAGCAAACATAATAAACGAGATACTTAACAGTTAACATGTTCATTTAATTAAGTTTAAAGGTTTTTTTTTTTTTCTTTAAAAAAAAAGAAAAAAGAAAAAAGCAAAACGTGTATTAGGTGTTTGAGGTCAACTGAATTTAGAAACCCCAATCAAAAGTCAAACATGTTTTGTTTGCGAGAAATGAAATCGTGAGATGGAGAATGGGGACGATTGGTTAGCCAATGACAAACTCCAACACTTTCTTCTCTGTTTCTTCCTCACAATCTTCTTCTCTTTTTTCGCATCTCGATTCTCTCTCGTACGTCGCCGCAGTATCTCGATCGGTTGCATTATTTCACTCACCGTCGGTGCCGCCAAAGAATTCGCCGACGAACTTGGTTTCTTCAATTCAGCCGGCGCTTCCATCAAAGACGCCGTTGCTGATATCGTCGGGGTTTTTGTTGCCGCGATCGGTCTTTATATGTGGAACTCGTTTTGTTTCCGCACGCAGTTGGATCAAAATCGAGGATTTGAGATAGTTTGATCATTCAGAATTGACTCACAAGTAAGAATTCTGTACTTATTTTAGATCTGTATCTGTATGTAATTAGTAAAACAGAAAAGAAAAAAGAAGCTAATATCCGAGAAAACTGAGATTTTGATTGATTAATGTTAAAGTTGATTGATAACTTCTCTAACCTAATACAGTAAAATTATAAGATTAGTCTGCTACTTGTAATTGTTCAAGTATGTATATGTGAATTGAAATGAACAAGCATTATTTAACTGTCATGACTACTGCTTATAACTTGTAGAAACACATACCGACAAATCAGACCCAATTATTTGAGAATTGGCTGTTATGTACAAGATCTTATGAATTACGTGCATCCAGCTCCATCTTCATGCGTCTTTGACTTGAGCTCATCTTTCTCTCTGTGGTGAAGAATTTTGACCTCGATGATGTCTTTTGTTTGGAGAAAATGTAGGATGGTGGGTGGAGCTCTGCTCTCTAACTGTGGAAACCAGCAATGGCCAAACCTCCTCTTTCCAATATCTCCTCATGGTGAATTTGTTATCATCTAGCTTTAGCCTTGGAGATGCAGCAGATCTGTCCCAAAGTGGAACAATCTAGAGAGGGCAAGTACTGACTGCTTCGGCGCCTCTGCACCATGTACATAATCAGGATGACCATGCACGTTGCCACGTTGTACACCATGGTTTGAATGATGCTATTTAGAGTTCAGAGAATCAATGAAGTGCAGGTTGGAACATCACTTCTGATGTCATTGATCAATTGAACAAGACCATGATGGGGCTGGTACACAAGGTTGAAATGGACCTGCAAGCTTCGTCTTCATCCTATACATTATTCTTGACATCTCACATGTTCTTCATCAAAAACACTATCGTACATTGTATAACCATAAAAAGTTGAAAGTAAGAACTATCATCTATATCAATTTTGGTAATGTCTACAATTAATTTTCTAGTCCTCTTCTTTCTGTAAAGCACAATCTGGATGATCCATTTGAAAGACCGGTGATCTCATGTTACGCGTTTTGACCATTTTAGACTTCATAACATGACCATAACGTTTTTCATTAACGTCAATTATAAAAACATCCTAAAGGAAGTGGTTAGCACATGAGGTTACTTACAGAAGTAAGTTCCCAGGTTTCCATTGCGGTTTTGCAGATTTCTAATAGTATAGTTAGTTTCCCATCATATTATAATTTGTGTGCAGATTTGGTTAGTATTCCTAAATAATTTTTGAGTATGCTAGGAAAGGAAGAAGAAATGATAGAGCAAGATATCAGTATGATTATCCCTATGAACTCTACGTGCACCTTTTGCCGACTTCACTATTGTATCAAGAAGATCAATAAATGAACAGTAGCGTATAGCAAGTGCCATTCCGAGTTAGATACACATAGAACAATAGAACCTTTTGCAGGATCTTGAGTAGCAGCCCATCGATCGTCAACAAGAAACAAATCGATACCTTAGCATCATTCCCTCTTTGCCAAAAAGAAGTATATACACATTTGAAACAAACATCATGAATCCAGAAATGGATATCAACGATGATTGATAATGCAGCTGCATCACCATGTTAATTCAAAACTAGGTACAGTCACTAATTGCAGCAACTTTAGCAAACATAAATCATAAACAATAGAAACTACACAACAAAAAGAAACCGAAACACCAAGCAATCATGGAAGGGAACTGCAAAAATTATAATGAACCTTTTTTATCCTGAAAAAAGTATACAAGCTGTGGTGCCATTACAACACAAACTGTAAACTTAACATACAACTAACATTTTTTTTCCAAGTATTTTCTTATTTTAACTTAACAATTGCGTATCGCTGTCAATTCTCAACCCCCAAACCATACAAGACACCGGCATATTTCTCCATCGAACCACTAAAGAAGTTCTCTTTCAACTTCCTGAACGTACACGAAGTAAGCAAACTATCGGAACCAGCCTGATGACAAATCCCAATTCTTTCTACTTCCAAAAGTTCAGCAAGCTTATTCAACCCTCCATGAAGACTATTACAAAACTTCATCAGATGCTTTATGTCGTAAATGGTCGGAAAATACATATTGATCAAGTTAAAGAAACCAACTTGCGTATCAGGCAAATTCTTACAAGTCAAAACCTTTAACAAATAACCAAAATCATATCCACTATGAAAAGTCACCCAATACACATTATCATTCAACACAATTCCTGATGACATCAACAGCTCCCCAAATCTGCGTGCGTCGATCCCTTTTTCATTATTTTTCTTAAAATCGATACCGCTCTCTCTCAAAAGCTCAACGGAATCATTAGCGAAAACATCATCATTGACATTAAATTCTCTAAAATTGAATTGCCATATACAATCCTTATCATCTAATTTTGGCAAATTCCCTTGTTCGTCGGAAAACGTTAACCCTAATTGAATCAATTTCAACATATCGACGTTATCTTTTAATGTCTGGTAATGATAATCATTACTGTTTTTAAAATTCCCAACAGGACGAATAACAATTCCTGGAAATTCGGTATCCATTGCTATATACGGAAATTCATCAACAATACCTCGAATTAATTCGAATTCTTCTTCTAAATTATCATTCCACACCTCACGAATCTGAATCGAATCCACTTTTGATAGAATCGACATAATTAATCGATTCAGATCTAAAATTGAACAAATATTGAGCAAAATTAATATAAAAATCGATTCATTAAACAAAAATTGAAGCAATTAGATGACAAATTCTTACCGGAAATCGAACGTCGTTGTATTAATTAGGTGAAATTAGGGAAGAGAGATAGACAGTGGTCGGAATTGAGAAAAATTAGGGTTCCGGTGAAAGGAGCTTTAAAGCTTTTCTCTATCTACCTTCCTTCTTCCTGTTTAACTGCGATTAACAGAAAGAGAGAAAGAGAAAAGACAGCAAAGCAACCTGTAATTACAGACAGACTGAAATGGAGATAGATATAGATTTATTTTTAAAATTTATATTTTAAATTTTATTTATAAAAGGAAAAAAGAGTGAAAAAAGTACGCCCAGTTGTAAAATGTGATATGGACTTGCAGAAATTTTGTGGCCATGCTAAAAATAAACATTACCCAACACCGCCTTTATCTTTCATATTTATATTTATATATATTTTTTAGATATTTTAGAGGCTAATTCTGGAGCCATGACAACCATCCCCGTTGCAATGTTGCATCATTGCATGCATATCTTCATTCGACTCTATCGACATCATTTTCTTTTATTTACTGTTATTATTATTATATTATTATTATTACTAGTATTATTATTATTACTATTATTATTATTATTGTTATTATTATTATTATTATATGATTATGATTATTATTATGATTATGATTATTATTATTATATTATTATTATTAATTATTAACTTCAATAAAAAGAAAAACTTTAACCTAATATTAAAGAAAATTCTAAAACACTAGGGCAAATCTCAAAGATTTTAGCTCACTTTGTAAAAAAAATGAACATAGAAGGGCAAATTTGAAATAACTCAAAACTTCAGGGCAAAAAGTTTGAAATAAATAATTAGAATTAGGGTTTTAGAAATGGGTACCCTTTATAACATCGCATACTCTGTATCATCGTTTCTTTTTAGATAGCCGCAGACACTGACGGGAGTTCGCGTTTCTTCAATTTATCATTAACAGGTATCATCTTATTCTCTATCTCACAATCGATGAATTTATGTAAGTTTACTTACATAATAGCTGTAGTTTGTCAGATCATTATACTTATTCTCCCTTGATCAAGATAATAATTATGTGATCATCATATATAATTAGATATTATCTATTGAGACTTTATAGATACATAGAGAGATCAAGAGTGTGTATATATATTTATTGATTTATACATTACTTGAACTGTGGTTTACTCTTGGGCCGGAATGCCGACCTAATTCTGTTTTATGTATCAAATTAAAGCTACTTGTATTACATGCTAAATATTTTTTTATCATTTATCTTCAGCTGGTTGAAGAAATGTTATTTAGATTGAGTTTTATTACATATTATGTCAATTGCTTGCTAATAACTGATACAGCTGTTTTGCAATGTTAGGTTTTGAATGCAAGTTTATTAATTTTACAAAAAATTTTTTGTTATGATGTTATATAGTTACTATAGTTTACCTTTGTTGGCTTGTTTTCATCTCTTTGGTACAGTTTTATCCGAAGATTTGATCAATCGAAATCATGGCTGGGTATGTACACATCTTATACTTTATGCTTTAACATGATTATTGGTCATTTTTCAATTCTAGAAGGAACAATTGAGGTAATTTGTTGTTTAAAAATTTCAAAATGTATTGGTTTTACAGTGAAGAGGCTGTTGTTCCAGTTGAGGTAGCTGCACCTGCACCTGCTCTTGGTGAGCCAATGGACACCATGACTGCATTGCAGCTTGTGTTGAGAAAATCACTTGCTCACGGTGGCCTTGTGCGTGGACTTCATGAGGCTGCAAAGGTGATCGAGAAGCATGCTGCCCAACTTTGCGTATTGGCTGAGGACTGTAACCAACCAGACTACCAAAAATTGGTCAAAGCACTTTGTGCTGATCACAATGTTAACTTGATTACAGTTCCCAGTGCAAAGACTCTTGGCGAATGGGCTGGTGTAAGTCTTCTTTTTCACTTTGTCTTACGAATGCTTTTTTAATTGATACAGAGTATTTATTATGATTTCTTTGATTTGGACGTAAGTTATTAATTGTTACTTTCCTTACACACCCTCTCTTGTTTCAAAGCAGGACCTCTTGTGGTCTTCCTTTTTTGTTAGATGCTTTACAATGTTTATTGATTCATGCATGATTAAATTGAAGTAACTTTTACAAAGTTTGTGCCTGAATAAATACCATGTGTTTGCAAATTTGAGTTATGCTTCAGTTATAACAGGTCAAATGTGTAATTTCAAAATATTTAGCTAACAAGTATATCTGACAATGACTTGAACAGGTTGAAACTCGCCCAGAGTGTATTTGCAATGGATACGTCATTTTAAACAGCATTATTATACAAGAAAAATAGAATACTTTGGCATGATAAAACTTTAGTCATGATATATGATTCATTAATTATTCCTTAAAGAATGTAAAATTTGGACAAAAAGTGTTTGCGTTGCAACCTAACTCTTGGAGAAAATTGTCTGCTTTTTTGATCTGGACCAGTCTTGAATGTTCTTCCGACTTGCCCATTTTTCCACTCTAATATTTGTCATTTGGTCCGATATTTCTTTGCAGTTGTGCAAAATTGACTCGGAAGGCAAGGCAAGGAAGGTTGTGGGTTGCTCATGCCTTGTTGTGAAGGTATTTTGTGTGCATAACGTGTAAAGACTATGCCTCAGTTTAGTTTGCAATATTCTAAGTACTCCTTGTTCAACATTTTGCAGGATTATGGAGAGGAAAGCGAAGGTCTTCACATTGTCCAGGAGTACGTTAAATCTCACTAGATATGTAACGAGGGATCAAAATAGTTGATTTGTGGAACTATTCGTGGTTTTTATTTATCAGAAGTGTTTTTTTTAGTTGGAGGACCTTTCTTGTACGAAATTTTGGATCATTGAGCAAAAATCTGTTTTCAAAGTTTTAATTGTTGATGTTTCCAGTTTACATTTTTTGCTTTATGTTGTGCTTGCTGAAAAGTTTGAACTGTTTTTCTCCTTGCTGTTATCATTTTGTAGCTGCTGATAGTAGTTTGTCATGCATAACGTCATCCACGTCTATGATCCCTCATTGTATTTCGTTTAGCAAAAGCAAAATTTTACAAAGTTGTTTTGCAATATTTTTGCTGCTTATCCAATTTGTAATTACTTTTGAAGAGAGGTTTTACAATAATATAGCTACTTATTATTCAATTTTACAAGACATTTGGGTCTATTGTAGAATGTGCAAAGTTGTTAGAAACTTTGTTTGGTGTCTTGAGGCTTTTATGAGTCGAATAAAGAGAGAATAAAAACTCTAAAGTTCGCAAATGTTGCATCATATTGCCATTTGAAGGGATGTTTCATGAACAAGAACCCAATCAAATTCCACACGTTGCTTAGTTTTTTGTACAATGTGTAGTCGTGTACCCTTCAATACTCAACACAACCTTAATGTGAAAGAGGTGCATTTTTTACTTGTATCTATCACTCAACATATGCATTTGCAATTATCAGATAACTAGCTTGAAACTAATACATAGTTTTTTTTTTTATAGCAAAAACTTGAAACTAATACGGAGTAACTGTTACATCGAATGAGATAATATTGTACTCGGCATTAGAATCTAATAAAACATGTAAAAATTGGGAAATCAATAAATAGCCATTATCGGTGTTCTTAAATCCGAAGTCCCGTTTTTTCCGTTAGTGATCTTAAATGTACGAATCCCGCCAAAATTTACTAACTATTTGATGACATTAGATACAAATCCGATATGTCACTCATTGAAACGCGGCAAAACAAACTAACGAAAAAGTACAAGCTTCACAATGTACAAATTTTTTAAACCCGAAATATTTCTTAACAATTTTCGAACATTTAAAAAATACATCTAACCATTGATACCATGGTGTTCATCAAATTATGCGTTAAAAACAATCCCAAACGAACCCCACTTGATAGATAACGACATATATATTCATTACGGTTGTAAAGTATAAACCAAAAACCAAATCATATATCTTATGATTTTATGACAATTGGTTCCTTCATACTTTATAGTCATGGACATTTCCAGAATTATATAAAATGTTAATTGTTATGTAAAGGCTTATTTCAGGAAATTACTACGAGTATTACTCAGTATTACTGGGCTAATAATAATAATAAATAAAAATTACGGAGTAATAATTTAACTAATTACTGTAATTAATTATTATTTATTTATTAATATTAATAATTCATTATTATTTATTTATTAATATTAATAATTAATTATTATTTATTTATTAATATTAATAATTAATTAATAATATGCTCGTACAACAAATATCACACCCCCACCCCCACTGCTCTCATTCTTTCACTCGATAGGTTTTTGTTTCCGTACGGTTGGGTTTAGAAAAATTAGGTTTCATACAAATTTCACCAAAATCTAATCCATTGCGATGGTGAAAACCCTAGATATATACACGCGCATGATTATATAAATTTCAATTAAACATTTTGTTGCCTTCTCATCCTCCATAGGGTTTTGTAATTCACTGAAATTATTTTATTTAGAACAAAAAAATGGATTATGAATGTCAACTAAATGAGGTGGAACAACAACTGAAAGAAGCTGGTGAACAGCTTTCATTTCCCCCTGCTTCCAACAAACAGCTTTTAGACCTTCTTGATGTAAGCAAATTTTCTACCTTTTTTAGTTTATTTTCAGTAATTAATTTCATAGTAGTTGAAATTAGACTCCAGGTTCCCCAATTAATGGTTCATGTTGTTTGTAGTGGTATTTAGAAGATATCATATTATATATTATATATCATTAATTATCATCATAATCATAATTATTATATGTTTAAATATTCCCTGTGTATATGTATATATATTGAATTAATAGCAGATACTTTATGCTTTTCTGGAGAAATATTATATTTGTAGCTGCTTATTTGATTACCAGCAAAGAAACCCTAATTAGAAAGCACTAGCTAGCTATCTGGTTCAATACATATACATATACATATACTTGCATAAATATAGTGGAAGGTTCAAATGAGAACCAAAAATATAGCAAAAACCGTGAGAACCACAAGATTAAGTGTTACTACGTATTTCACATGTGATGAAGTTCAAATATTGGAGTTCAAATAAGAACCTACCATAAGTTGAGAATATTAAAATTACGTGTTAAAATATTTTACTTGTTCACATGTGAAAAAATGTGTTTTTACATGTAAGTTTAGGGTTTTCAGCCTGTTATCGGTTCTCATTTGAACCTTTACCAATATTTGATTATTGTCACATGTGAACTAACACTTAATGCTGTGCTTCTCACGGTTGTCGCCTCTTTTTTGGTTCTCATTTGAACCTTATATTTATATTTATGTACGCATGCGTGTGTGTGTGGAACGGGATCGCTAACAAATGTTTTCTCATTAGGGTTTGTCTACGAGTAAATAAATAGGCAGCTACAACTATGATATTTTTGCTCTCTATTTGTAGTAGATTTTAGTTCTTGAAACTTTTCAACATGAATGCAATAATTGGAAGGCTTTTATTTTGTATGTATGTGTTAAGAGTGCTGATGCCCTTTTAATTATGATATGTTCATAATAGTTGCTAAAGGTTTGAAATTTTGTTTGTTTCAAGAAAATTGAGCAACTTTTGAGTTGTGTGGGTCAATCGCCATCCATATCAATGCAAGGTGCACTTGTGCCTTCGATGGGGGCGCTAATCGGTGATGAATTAATAAAACATCCAGATATGAATGTTAGAATATCAGTGGCATCATGTCTTTCTGAAATAGCGAGAATAACCGCACCAGAACCACCTTATAAAGATGAAATTATGAAGGTATTCGTGACCTAAAATATATAACCGTTTCAACATAGTAATGTTTTTTTTCTTTTCTTTTTTTCTTCCCTTTTTGACGTTGGTTTGTAACTCTCATTAACTGGTTTTAGTTGCTCCCTTTCTAACACAGGAAATATTCCAGCTAAATGTGATGGCTTTTGGTGAATTGTCAAATATGAGCGGTCACAGTTATCGTAAAGCCATTCACATTCTCGAGTCTGTTGCTAAAGTTAAATCATTCTTATTGATGCTGGACCTAGAGTGTGATGCTTTGGTCCTTGCTATGTTCGAACAATTTTTAAGTAAAACTAGGTGAGGGCTGTTTATACGGTTTAGTTTAATTCTTATATTGTTGACATATGATGGATGAATGTGTTGAAGAATCATATGGTAACCTGTTTCATCAGAATTAGGTGAATTATGGACATTTGAAATTAAAGTTCTCATCTTGATGACAATGCAGGTCAACTCACCCTCACAGAGTATACTCAGACATGGAAGCTATCATGACTTTAGTTATTAAAGAAAGTGACGAAATTTCCACCGAGCTTCTATCCCTTCTCATTTCGCATGTCAGAAAAGAAAATCAGGTACTTATTAATTTTGTAAATCTTTTTCTTTATAAATGTTGTAATTTTGATAGTTCTGGAAGATTTATATAATATTTTGTTTTCAGAATGTTTCGCCTGTTTCTTGGAAATTGACAGAGAAGGTCCTGATCAATTGTGTTGGTACACTCAAACCCTATTCGGAAACAATAATGAAACTCATAAAATCCGATCTTGATAGTTATGCTGAAGTGGCCACACTCCTATGTCAGAATGCCAATGCAAATGAACATGTGGTCCGTTTATACTTTATATATTTTATTCCAATACGGATTATTTCCTTTCTAGAGATTTATATTAATTGCAGAATTCGTATCATTATTGCAGGTAACCAAATCAATAAAGAGGGGCCTTGATAGTTTGGAGAATGGAGGATTGACAAAGAAGCAAAAGTATATTGACAGAGATCGCTTAAAGGGAAAAGAACTAGAAACTCCCAAAAAGGGTCGACCAAAGAACAAGAAAAACAATTCATATCAAGATAATAGTCCTAATTTAGTTCAGAGTTCACATGAAGATACGAGGATAACCAGATTGCGGGACAAATCTAAATGTACGAAAAATACTAAAGGGAAACCTGAAAAGCAGTCGACGATAAAAGATGATGAGATCTCATCTGATTATGATGGAGTAGAACCCATGCAACAAATGGTGATTGATAAGGTACAAAATAGAAGAAATTCTTCTTCAAAGAAACGTGTTGCTAATGGTTCTGGTGGCAAGGTACTACTGACACGTTCACTAATTTCTTATAAACAATAAAAAGTTTATGTTTGTTGTACGGTTAAGTGTTTGAAAATGCATCAAACTTTACCCAAAGAAGTATTTTACATATTCAACTATAATAGTCTATATTGTATGTGATAAAAGTTTAATTGTTTATGTTGTATGCATCCGAGGACTTCATCAGTTAAGCGGCATTATTGCTTATGTGGCTTCCAAATAAGCTGCCACATCATTGGTATACACTATCAGTTTAATACGACAGTAGAAACTTTTTAAGGTGGATACATACATTTGATTTTTGGGTTAACATTGATATATTTTTTCGAACACTTATACCTTTGTTTATGTCACGTTTACAAGTTCATGCTCCTTTTGTATTGTTTGTGAACTTTGAATGCCTAAATACACAGGAAACTCCGAAGAAATGGAAGCAAGATTTGGTGGGATGTAGGATAAAAGTTTGGTGGCCATTGGATAAAATGTGAGTACCTTTATATGTGTGTGGTAAATTTTTGTAGCAAGTGTAATTTTTATGCTCGGTATTGATAAGTTTTTTTTCGGACAGGTATTATAAAGGTGTTGTTTCATCTTATGACCGTATAACTGACAGATACAAGGTTAAAGGATGCTTAAATAGTTTTATGTATATTCTTTTTATACTCTTAATGGCAGTAAGTTTGTTGCAATCTTTTTTAGAGTTCAACTTCTGCTCTAATTTAATATTCAGGTTCTGTATGCTGATGGTGATGAAGAGCTGCTGGATTTATATCATGAAAAGTGGAGGATACTTGATGAGACGTTACCTGGTCAAGTTACTGTCTTTTCCTAATTCTCTAATTTGCTGTTATGTGTTTATGCTTTTTGTTTTTTATTTTTTTTACTTTGCTTTCTCTATCTTTTAGCAACATGAACAAGTTACTGATATACAGAGCTCCTTGACTACATCTGCCAAGTAAGTGCTCATTTGCGATTTTCAGCTTTGTCCTCTGTTCATTCTTTTTCTTATGTTAAAACTAAGTTTTATAATATTCTACATCAAAATGTTGAAAGCTAATATTTGCTTGATCAACATTTTCAGGCTACTAAAGCAGAAGGGGAAAAGAAAGCTAGGATCCTCACTAATGCAAAAAGTTAACTCTGTTTCTCCAAAAAGGTTAATCCTCACCTACTGTAATGAATAAGGTACCTGATCCTATTGTGTTTAGACTTTGGTCAATGACCTGTTCTAATTGGTCAACTATCTTACTAACAGCCTGGCACCTGCTGACTCATCAAAAACTGAACCCACAAAAGAACGTGAAATGGAAGTTGCAACTACGCCAAACACGAGCGTCTCTTGTAGTGTTGATAATCTGAAGGATGACCTCGTTCCTGTTCAGACACCTGACATTGAAGCAACCGAAAATTTGATTGAGAAGGTAGAGAATGATGGTAACCCTAATGCGAGTGTAGAATTGCAGGACAGAGATGTTGATAATCTGAAGAATGACTCGGTTCAGACACCCGACATTTCTTGTGAACACAAATCAACTGAAAAGCCGATTGATAAGGTGGTGCAAGATGGTGAACCAAACCCGATTGTAGATTTGAAAGACACCAACGTTTCTTGTGATGTTGACAATCTGAAGGATGACCCAGTTCTGAAACCTGACATGTCTTGTGAACCTAAATCAACCGAAAAACCAATCGACAAGGTGGAGCAAGATAGTGAGCCAAACGCGAGTGCAGAGGTAGAAGACACAAACGTATCTTCCAATGTTGATAATCTGAAGGATGATCCAGTTCTGAAACCTGATATGTCTTGTGAACCCAAGTTAGCCAAAAAACCTATTGACAAGGTGGAGCATGGTAGTGAGGCAAACGCGAGTGCAGAGGTAGAGGAGACAGACGTTTCATGCAATGTTGATAATCTGAAGGAGGTTCAGACGCCAGACATTTCTCGTGATCTTAAATTAACCGAAGAGATGGACAACAAAGTGGAGGAAGATGTTGAGCCAAACCTGAGTGAAGAATTGGAAGAAAAGAGACCGACTGAATCTAGTGATACGACACAAAAATTTGAAAAAGAACCTACAAGTTAGCTTCCGCAATATTGGATCACATTACAACATTAGCAGAAGATTTTTGAATAAAAAACACGCCGACGGGAATAGATGAAGATCGTTTGAGAAGATAAATTGTCTCTAAATTCGTTTTGTGTTCTCGTAGATGGAGACAACGATAGACCTACTAAAAAAATGATCTGTAGTAGTTAGATATGCAATGTAGATTTTAATCTTATGTTAAAAGTAGAGTATTAATGGATCATTATGCAGTTCTAATCCATTTTCATAGCATTTTCGTTTTGATTTTCTTTTTGGCCAGAATATGGGGTTTGTAGACACTAGGTGTGTTTGGTTTATGGGAATGAGAATGAAGGTGTAGACATCAGGTGTGTTTGGTTTATGGAAATGAGAATGAAGGTACGGGGTTCACTCCCATTCACAATGTTTGGATTTTGGGGATGGATTTAAAAATTGGGTAACACACAACAACATTACTCAATACTCAATCCCGTTGATGAGTTAAGTTTTACATTTAACTTCCAATCTCCTTGTTATACCTATACTCATTACCAACCCAGTAACAGACCAATCACGCCCTTGGTCTTTTGTGGGTGCTGGTCAATTGTACCCATTCACATAGGACCAAAGAGTAAGGGAGGTTATATAAAATATGCAAGTAGTGACCTATAATTTGCCATTTTTGGTTTGTTCAGACTTATAAAAAAATGCAGAGTAGAATCAACAAAAGTGGCCTCCAATTATTAATATAATATAACTTTCATTTATAAAGAAATATTGATGATTGATGAGTAATGAAGTATATCAATACAGGGGAAAGCAATCAAATTGACACAGACACACAGTAATATAGTATTGTCGACAACATGTAACATGCGTACTGTAAATGATAAAAATATTAAATAAATTTTCACGTTTAAATTTTGAACTTCTTTTAAAAATACATTTTTACACCCTAGTTTAATGCTTCTTCTATGCAGTTTAACTAAACGAATTATTTTCCTCATAACTAATATTTAGGGTGTGTTTGGTTTGGATGTGTGAATCACTAAGGTATGGGTTTTTGACAGTAATGAGAATGGATATCTAAACCATCAACCTTGTCAGGTATGGAGTATGTCTAAGCCACCAACCAAACACACCCATATAGTTAATTCACTGACCATTGTATGGAAACGTATGTTCCAATGTACATTTTTGTAACAAACAATTAACCAACTACAATACAATTAATATGGAAACGGTATAATCATTGATTGTTCACATAAATATAAACATAAATATTCTACAAAAAAAAAAGAAGGGAAAATCACATTTTTGCCTTTTTGGAAAAGCTTTATAAAAACTAACCACAACTCCAAACCTCGCGGGCACTTTTTATCAATTTGTTTGTTGGGTAAAATTTTATAACGTTTTTCAACGGAGGGGCAAAAAAGTGATTTCTCAACCAAAAATAAAAAAGAAAAGAAAGATAAATGTTGAATTTCAATTTAGAAGGTTCGAATAAACACTAAATTTCATATAGAATAAACGGATGGATGGTCAAAGGGGGTTGAACCATCAACCATAGTTTGTGGAGGATATGTTTATGTGGTAGCCATGAACCCCTTCAATTAAGTCGTACGTTGAGGACTTGAGGGCGGAATATGGGCCTACTAGATTTCACGTTTATTGATGATCAATATATGGGCACGTAGTTATGGCACCAACACTTCGCCACGTTGAAATTAATGACTTCGGATCATGTATTAATCATATAACTAAAAAATTATTGAATATTCGATCATTTTTTCTATAATATTACGATCTCTTTGAAGGGTACTCTTAATTATATGCGTACCTTGATTTGAATGTAGCTAGGCACCCACAACTAGTAATTAAAGTATTAAACCCTAACCAATTTTTTTTAGATTAAATTACATAAATCGTCCCAATAATCTTCAATGTTTTCAGAAATCATCCCTTTAAAGACTTAATTGCAAGGGATGTCCCTATAGTCATATAAAATTTAATATAAAAATTAGAGATAATACATAGACTGATTAACTAAGAAGGTTTTAAAACTAGAGAAACGTCCTTCGACGTTGCATATATCTATATTACTTAATAATACATTTGACTCAAAATATCAAAAGGAAAAATATTAATTTACTATTTTACTCTCTCATTCTTTAATATATCATAATCAATTTAACACTTAACACTTAAATCAATGCAATTTATTGTTATATTTAATATATCATAATTAATTTCGATTTTAAAACTATCTACTCCTATAAATATTAGTTTTTTTTATAACTTATGTAATGACGTAATATATTGATACATATAAAAAATGTCAGTTACAATTGTTTTGATAGAAATATAATATTTTTTTACCGACTATAACCGTCTTTTTACTAATATATAAGAAGTTGAAAACTTATACTGTATTAACATTTAATAAGAAACTATCATAAAAAAAAGTTACTACTCTTTTAAGTATGTTATTTAACAATTTAACACAAAAATCAATTACATTCACGTAATTATAAAAGTTAAATTTATTACTACTATGCAAATAGTTTGACCATTTAATAGTTTTTACAAAATTATAATAAGTTACTATTCTACCATTTTAATTTTACAACATCAAATGCAAATTGTATTTGAAGCAATGATTTATAGTTTATTTATTTTGTACAGATGATTTACTTAGTTATCAAAGTTAATAGCTAGATTAGAATCCATAGCTCAATCTTTCTTATAAACTTCATAATTTGAGGTTTCAGTTCGAGTCAAGTCAAGTTAGCAGGTTTGAAATTATTTCAGATTCAAAGTTCAAAAACTAAACTCGATCTGATTTTATAAATATGTTGATTAGTCAAAAGTATTAAACCCAAACACAATTCGCATAGCCCGTTTAAGTAAATGAGAAAAACAAGTTGATGGGTTGGATCAGTTTTTTTGTTTAAAAAAATAGAATTATTTTTATGGTTGTTCGATCGACCCTTGACCAAACGTTAAGTAATTGAACCAAAAAACAATTTATCTTTGTTTGGAAATTCGTAAGAAATTATTACCGATAATTATAATAATTTGAAATTATATATAATGAATACAATAAAGTTATACAATAATATAACATTATTTTCTTTTTTAAATTTTATTAAAGAACGACATGTAATTAAAAAAAAAACACCACAAGTAATTTTTTTGATGCCGCTGTATTGCATTTTTGACTCATAAACTTCACATAAACTTGTCGCATATCCTCTTGTTCAGTTGTAATTATACTACGATGTACTCACATGTTGACAAGACAATCGTTGAATTTGAAATTGTGAAACGTCCAAATTAATTTTGAGCTAAAACTAGTTTTTAGCATCTCTTTCTTCTAGCAGTTTGGAATAACGTTAATATGAAGATCATCGATGAAGATCATTTAAATATCGAATATGATGTGTTGGCCTTGAAATTTAAATCAGGAAGATAAAGTTTTTCCGATTAATATATTTTTTGTTCGATTTACTATTACCGCTACATTGCACGAGTATGCTTCTAGTTGAAATTAAACTCATCTTAATTATATTGTTTATTAATTCACGTAATATCACTTTCGATCATACATATATTTATTTCTTTTTAAATTTCTATTATTTGACAGAGCTAGGAATATTACATTTATATAATTTTTACAAATAAATTTTTTCTCGTTTTTCATGTTCGTTTTGGAAATGATTTGGTCGTGCTGAAATATGTTTATGATGCTTCATTTGTAAGTGTCGGTAACATCTAACATCTCGTTAGCTCTTTCGTTTATATATATATATATATATATATATATATATATATATATACTTGATATAAACCCGTACAATGCACGACAATTGTATTATACAATTATTAGTGATTCAATATTGTTTGAATGTTATATGATTAATTTTATTAGGGAATAAGCTAATTATTAAATTAGATGGATAAATGCATAAATTTTAGGAATTTTTTATGTTTTAATACATATCACATGCTATATTCCTATTTTTAAATAAATATCTTATTGATGATCTTAGTTTGCTATGGACTTCGAGCAAAAGTAGATGACCCAAAATTTTAGAGTAAATTAATAAGCTTTTTAGTAATTTGACATAATGTACAATTCCTAGGTCTTAATAATTATTTTTTTCGAATATAATACAAAATCAATTTAATTAATTAAGTAAAAATAATTAAAAGTTACCATATGTCATCTTTGCCTACGTGGCAAATTGTGAATCAATCTTTTATACTCCTTTAATATATATATATATATATATATATATATATATATATATATATATATATATATAATTTTCTGTTAAAACAAGTGCAACTATCGATCCATATCTCTGGGAATGCATTCAACTTTTATCCGATGTCTATTGTGTGTATCCAACTTAGGTTTGCTATTTTTAATGCATCCAACTTTAAAAAATGTGTGTTTTAATGTATTATTTAATACTTTTGATGATTTGTCAACTCATACAGATGCCACGCGGCACCTTAAACAGATGACACATTATCAAAATACATTAAAACACACGTTTTTAAAAGTTGGATGCATTGAAAATAACAAACCTAAGTTGAGTACATACAATAGACATCGAGTACAAGTTGAATGCATTCTCAAACACTAATCCCCGATATATATAAGCATCTTTTTAAAATAAATATGTTGGTTGGTAAGTGTGAGCATGTAAGTTTGTTCAAAGAGGGCAATCAGAACAGCCACGAGTTGCAAAAAATACCCGCGTAAAGTCTGAAGAAATTACAAGAATGGTCCTTCAACTGTTTTTCAATCTATATATTCAAGTAAAACAACTTTAAATAGCAAAAAGAATCCTTACTAGATTACCATACGTCATTCTCTCCATCTATACATTCGTTTTGCATAAAAGTTAGTTAAAATATATTGAAATGTATACAAAGACCATTTGACCAAAATTACAAACAAGACCGTGCCATTTCGCCAACGTTACAAGTGATATAGATAAGGGTTAAGTGCACCATAATTCGATGTTTGACATTCATAGTATGCATCAAACTATTTGAGCTTACATTATGTGTAATGTAATTGCTTTTTATTGCTACTGTATGTAATTTATATTAGTTTTATTGACGTGTCATATATATAAACTGTCACGTGATCAATTGGATCCTTATAAGTTGACATGTCATCAAACTACGATAAATTCAATTTGCATTACAATGAAAGTATAAACAATTCGATGTACAGTAAGAATGTTAGACAATAGTTTAATACAATTTGAAGCTCTTAAACCTATATTTAATGGTAAGTGTATATAATAAAATTAATAAGTGAGTTGAACACGTAAGACGCGTGGAAGTATGTAACTGTACTCTTTACAAGTAATTAACATAACTCAAACCTCTTGTATAGAATTGACACTCTTAAATAAAAATCAATAATTAAATGTTGTTAAAAATCTAGGAATTAATGATTGTTGGTGTAGTACTCTTATCAAAGGTACGAGTCATTTGACTTTTAGATATGATATACTCCATTTCTTGTCACGTCGCAATAACTTGCACTTGGAATACCTACCACATTCAGATGATAATCAAGTTTATATGAAGTTTTTGTTTTACGATACTTTATAAATATATGTTAAAATGATTGTTAAAGTTATGAGTAATAATCATAAATTAATAATGCATGATTTTTCTAGACAATTTTCATTCATTTGGAATTGGTATTCTTAATTTGTTTGATAAATTAAATTGTCATAATCATAAAAGGATGAAATATATAATTTTCGATTAAAAAAAATAAATTAAATCTCATGTTTATCACTAAGAGTGTAATTGTGAATCTTCATTTATTAAATAACCTAATTAAGATTCCAACTATTTTATTATATATAATTTTTTATTTAAAAAAAAAAAGCAAATGAAGATACATTAAAGTAGTAAATATGTACATACATTTCAATCTGAACTTGACTTCAAAACCTCAGAAGTGTCAGGAGACTTTAGACTTTTGATTTGTCCAAGTATCCATTATATGTCTCCAGTAAATTTTAATAAATGCAAAATTAATAAATCTACAGAACAAATATGTAACCTTTTTGGATCATGTTTGAACAAAAGATAACTTAAAAATGATTAAAAATAAATAAATTTCTAAGTTTATTCTATATATATAAAATATTGCTCCGTATTAATTAATGATGATAAATTAGACAATTCGAATAGTAAGTTAGTAAGTATTGTATATAACGTACGTTCGATTAAGTAAACCAAAGTTGGAGTGTACAAAATCAAATAATTTATTTTATTGGTGAAAAGAAAGAAAGTAGGAAGAAGACATGCATTTGTTGACTTGGCACTAAAATGGTAGGCCAACGCAGACGGTAGGTAAGTTGGTGAAAGCCTGAGCTCCATTTATAAATATTCTCATCTTTTTGTTCAATACCCATATTTTCATCATTCACATCCATTAAAAAAACCAAACTCAACACATTTCATATCATCATGTCTCCGGTATCTAGTCAAACCATTTGTGTCACCGGTGCCGGCGGATTCATCGCCTCATGGATGGTCAAGTTGCTCCTACAGAAAGGCTATATTGTTAGAGGAACTGTTAGAAATCCAGGTAAAAGAGTTCGTAATTTGTACATCACCAAAACTGAATTATATAATTTAGTAATAATATTGTCATAGAAAATCTCGCCCATGACAAAACAAATTGTTTGAAACGCAAGGAGGGTAAAATTGTCTAATGAGAAATGTTTGTTTGTGTTGTGTCAGTCTGTCAGAATCGTTCTTTGTAGCGTACAGATCAAGGCATGAGTTTGTCTTGCATTATAGGTTTGCTTACATGGCTTCTTTCTTATGATATTATGTAGATGATTCTAAGAATAATCATTTGAGAGAGCTCGAAGGAGCGAAAGAGCGATTAACTTTATGCAAAGCCGATCTTCTCGATTTTGAGAGCTTACGTGAAGCCATAAACGGTTGTGATGGTGTTTTCCACACTGCTTCTCCGGTGACCGATGATCCTGTATGTACTTAATTAATCCACTAACAAACACTAGTTAATTAAAAAAATGTCGTATCGATCAAGACTAATTAGTTGCATGTTTATGATCAAATTATTAGGAACAAATGGTGGAGCCCGCTGTGATCGGAACAAGGAATGTAATAGTAGCTGCAGCTGAAGCTAGAGTCCGACGTGTGGTATTCACATCATCGATAGGAGCCGTTTATATGGATCCTAACCGGAGTCCTGATGATGTTGTTGATGAAAGTTGTTGGAGCGATCTTGAATTTTGCAAGAACACAAAGGTTTGTTCACATACAAATTTTGTTATTACATCAACATGATAATGAATTATGAAAATATTGTCTTTAATTAAACTAAGTCCTAAGTTTTTAGGGACAACGACATCATATTATTTGCATTTTCCCATTATTTGGTGTGACTTATGCATCATTCCATTTGCATGATTCTAAATATTCAATTATTAATGTTTAAACCTTAAATTCACAAAAAAGTTTATGAATAGACGTTATTTTGACTTGTGTTAAGTAGAGTCTAGAACGTTGAAGTTGTCAATTAATTCACGAGACATAAAAAGTTAAGTCATATTAGTGAAGACATTTAGTTTAAAATATTAATAATAATTTAAATTTGACAATTTATAAAAATTTGTCACAAAAGTTGGACTATATATAAAGTGATGAAACATCTCTATCTTAAAGTAGTGTAGAGTGGTTAATTATTTTGCACTTGATATAAAAAGCAATATAAGGTAAGGTGCAATGTTACCAACTAAACCTTATAAACTACTCTACTATCATTTTGGTCTACATTCTTTATATTATTATTATTGTTGTTGTTACTATTTATATTCTATTTCTTTATTTGGAATATATGTACTTTAGTAAATTTAGTTTATATATTTATTTTACTTAGATGTTGTTACACACTAGCACACATAATTATATGCGTCGAATTTAATTAATTTTCAGGGCATTTTTTAGACAAAAATAATGTTTATTTTTGGATTTTTATTACCTTCATCATATTTAAAGGGTTAAATGCACCATGAAAGATTTGAAAAGATATGGATGAGATATTTTTTTATTCATTTTTTTGCCCTTGTCTACCCAAATGTATTTAGTTATAAGTCGGCTTTTATTGTACCTAACTAACTAAAATAATTAAATGTATGTAAGACACTTTCCTTTGTTACTAATATATTTTATGCATCTAACATTCTATAATTTGTAAACTGGTTATTTGAAATCAATTTTGATGATGTAAAAATTTATCCAACTGACACGTCAGTAAAGATACTTGATACTCGATGAAGAAATCATCGAATACATGAAATGGAAATTTTTAAAAGATAACACACAACCAAAATTATTTTACTTGGTTAGATGCTTACATACTAACATATTTGGTTCACCTAACCCTGTTTAAAAATACAAACAACCAAGTTGTGGGACTATAAAGGAATAAAGGTTGTTAAGAAACTGGACAATTTTGGGCATCAAAGCAGGGTATTTTCCGTATATGACTTTTGGCTAATTTGGCGTTTATTCTTACGCTACAGGGAGTTAAATATGTGCGTAACCTTGGAGCATGTTTGAAAGCCATATTCAACTTATATACATGCCTTAAGACATTATAAAAATAATTAAAATATCACAACTAATTTCTTTGATTTGCATATTGACATGGATATTACAGAACTGGTATTGCTATGGAAAGGCAGTGGCAGAGCAAGCTGCATGGGACGAGGCTAAGGCGAGAGGGGTTGACCTAGTTGCGGTCAACCCAGTGTTGGTGTTGGGACCATTGTTGCAACCCACAATCAACGCTAGCATTATTCATATACTAAAGTACCTAACAGGTTCGACCAAGACCTATGCCAATTCGGTCCAAGCGTATGTCCATGTACGAGATGTGGCGTTAGCACACATCTTACTGTTCGAGACTCCCTCGGCTTCTGGTCGGTACCTATGTGCCGAGAGTGTACTTCATCGTGGAGAAGTGGTCGAAATCTTGGCTAAATATTTCCCGGAATACCCAATTCCCACCAAGTAAGTAATTTTGACATACGTTATTGTATTCACTTATAAATGTTATTATTTATGTCACACATGAACCCACAATTTGTTGATTGCTACGTTTTTCGATACCGCTAAGTTAAAGGACGTTTATCAGAAATTTAATTAACGTGAAATTAAATTTAAGGGAAAAAGGAAAATAAGTAGAAATGTTAAATTTGATTTACTTTTATTAGTTTATTATATGTAAAGATAGGAATGTGGGTGAACCAAAAGACAAGAGTAAACCAAGGGAAAGCAATGTTGGACCTTATCAAGAATCAAAAGTCCAATAAGACTACACCAGCAATCAACAAAACCAATTATATTAAAAAAAAAAAAAAAAAAAAAAAAAAAAAAAAAAAAAAAAAAAAGATGGCATATTTTGTGGACTAGATAAATCCTCACCAACCACAATATCCCTTTCACAGCACTACCATGGTCCCTCGTCGTGTATGATCGATCATCTGGGCCCACTTACCTACTACACTCATTTGGATGGACTTGTATTAGTTAATTGTAATAATTTTTGTAGTTTGCTTCTTTTATTATTGAAAATGACAAAAAGGATGTTAAATGGGATGATGTTGAATTTGCAGATGTAAAGATGACTCAAAGCCAAGAGCAAAGCCGTACAAATTCTCAAACCAAAAACTTAAGGATTTGGGTCTTGAGTTTACACCCGTAAAGACGTCGCTATACGAGACTGTCAAGAGCTTACAAGAGAAGGGTCACCTTCCTGTGCCACCAGCCCAAACCGACGAGCACATTTGTATCCAGTCCTAGTAATTTTTACACACATATATGTCCCTAAATCATATCTATATTTTCTGTATCTCATTTGGTAAAAACACACAAAATGTTCCACGTACGTTATGTAAAATGAGTCGATGAGTTACTTGCAATTGTCTAAGATGGACTTTCTTTATCATGTAACCATGATTAAGTATTTTATGCAGAGATTACTATATAATCGCGACAATTAAATCCATGTTTACGTTTACTACAAATGTGATTGGACTGCATGATGATGGTTGTATACAAATCTTTTTATGCATAACATTTGTCCACTAGAAGATCCGCGGAGTTGGATAAAAGGTCATTTTCCATTTATAATAGCTATTAATGGAAGGAGGGATGTCATTGTTCACGAACCCAAATCATAAGAAGTTATCAACTTGCTAGATATTGGAATCATACTCACGGCCATGTTATATATGCATCCATCATAAGTGACACAACTATAAAGTCATAATTGTTAGGATTGTGAAGATTAACAAGTCCCAAAACCAGTAACCCTTCAATTTCTCATCCCTTCACCACTGCCACCCGTTCAAACCTTATACCGCCGAAATACCATTCGGGACACGCCGCTCGACCACACAGAGTCGGAAGACTTTCGACACAAAGCTATCAGAACACTCACATCGTGAAAACTAGGACCACTCTCTAAACATCATCATCTTCTAGGCCCAAGAAGATTCGTTGAAGTGTGCAACGACTCCAACCACAGAATTTTATCAAGAAGACAAACCCCTCTTCAATTCGTCGATTACAGCCACATCTCATCCTGCCACCGACATATCATCGACAACCCGTACAGAATTTCGTCCATCCGAGTTTCTTTCCCAGCAATCAGAAAATTACCGATAGAACTAACACGTAGATCATCATCAAGGTTTACCCGTGAGAACGCAATCACAATCTTGAAATCTACTTCTTCATCATTCGCTTTCCCGTTGGTACGCTAACCCAAAGCGTAGCTACGGTTTCTATGAACACATCTTCTCCCACTTAACTTACTTCCACTGTACGGATCTAAATAATAATTGTGGCTCTCTTGTGAAGACTCTGGTTCAAAATACACGGTCGATCGCAAATGACTTTGCCATTGGAGAGTAATAAACGAAGATTCGAACGCTCTAGTGTTACCCGGAATTCGCACACTAAACCCGTAGAAACTGAGATCCAACAGTTGCACACCAATCTCCAAAGTTACCACTAGTTGCCAAACTCCCACTAGCTTCGATACTTCCTCGGTTACCGAACTCCAAGAGTTTCCGACACTCTCAACAATATCTCGAAAGCTCACTAGGACTTACAAGATTATCCACCTCTAACCCAACTCATCAACCCGATACCCGAGCCCAGCCAAACGCATTATATCCGACTTCTTCTACATATCAACCAATATTCTCAAGTGTGCAAGCTCTAACCTGCCTAATCATTCCAAAAAACATGAAATACTCGACCAAAATCATGGTCTCCCGTTTCAACCCGCGAGCGATAACAAAACTCCCTTTGACACCCATTAGTGTCGATTATCAAAACGGCCGTGGTACTGTTTATTACCCATCTACCCAACTGAGAAAACCATTCTATTGAGCACTGTAACAAACCTTACATCTTTGAATAACTCAGACTGTATCAATGAAGTTCACGAGACATCACGTCCTTACACTCGCAACGATCAAACCCCAAGTTTGATAAAGTTCATCTATTCTTTTGCACGGGATCGCAAAGAATCATAAACCCGGATCCCAAAAAATCTCTCTGCAACAAACCAAACAATCGAACTCGATCATCCACTCTATTATCGCCGTCGCGAACAATCACAGTCACAAACGCGACCGCCTCCCGCCGTGTCGTCACGTCACAACCCACCAAAAAAAACTCTAATCTGTTTAATCTAGAATTCAACTCGCCGAGCACATAAACTTTGCTCGCCGAGTTCTTCGCGATCTAACACAAAAACGAGTCTATCGATCTCGATCACATGTTGCAAACAAATCCTAAAACAACGTCGTTCCAATCGTTCCCCCCGATGATTATCTTCAAGCGAATCTAGATCCACTGTGATTATTTGGCCATTATAACCCAGCTCTCTATCTTCCAGTAAAACCCCAACCATAAAAAAACCATCTTGATTGTGCTTTCATCTGCTATTGTTTCTGATCTTCAAACCATGAAGCTCTGATACCAGTTGTTAGGAATTTAGGACCCAAATAACACACACAATTGAATATAATTGCACCCACAACAATAAGCGAATAACCAATTGCTAACAAAGCAATCAATCAAACAAACAAACAAACAAGATAAATAAACACGATACGAGAATGTAAACGACACAATGATTTAACTTGGTTATGTCCAATCTCCAATTTGGAGATTGGTTTAGTCCACGGGGCCAAACTAAGAGTTTTTTCTTTATAAATTTCGTACGAAGGGTTTACAAGAGGAGGGGTTTATATTTATAGTGTGTACATTACTTTGGGAACAAGAAAAATGGATTTTCTGCCAACCTCCGTTATCCCCCCGGGATAAAAACTTCTAATCACGTTTTTCTTAATTATCCCACCGGGATCCGAGGCATCCCCCGGGGATGTCTTCTGCAATTCCCCTTTTCGCTTTTCTCGTTTAATCTTCACACTCAACATTCTCCCATTAGAAGATTTGACCACACTTAAACTCTTAACCCTTTAAGTTCAACTTCACCACCCCTTTAATAACACCAAAAATGAGAAAAAGTGAAAAAGTAGGATATTGTTAGGATTGTGAAGCTTAACGAACTGAAAAGGAGAAAAAGTAAACAAGTCATTGTCGCATGTTGAAAATCTGGACAGAGGTTTTCGCTCGGCGAGAGCACTCTTTGCCAGGCGAGAGGAGTTTTCGCACAGCGAAAATTAGGTCGGCCATATTTGTTATTTCTTGTTCCCTAAGTTAGGTTTATCCTATAAATGTAACCCCTATGTATTTTGTAAACTCTTGGTACGAAATTAATAGTGAAAAAACTCTCGGTTTGGCCCCGTAGACTAAACCAATCTCCAAGTTAGAGATTGGACATAACCACGTTAAATCCTTGTGTCATTTACATTCTCGTATCGTGTTTATTTATCTTGTTTGCTTGTTTAATTGCTTTGTTAGCAATTGGTTATTTGTTTATTGTTGTGGGTGCAATTACGTTCAATTGTGTGCATTGTTTGGGTCCTAAATTCCTAACAATAATTTATCTTCTAAAGTTAAAAGCATATTAAATCTGACTGATCATATATGTCAATTTCTTGACTTTGTCCTTGTGAGTTCCCCGATCCGTTCATCGGTTTGTAAACCTTTGGAATGTAACCAAATTTATTAGCTTAATAGGGTACTCGAGGAGTAAGTTGGCACTAATCGTATTTAGAAATGCCCTGTTGAAAAATTAATACTCCGTATTATATATCCTAACCCTGTGTATAGTTAAAAAAAAAAAGGTCTATTTCTTTCAAATCTTGACTAACTTATAAGATTGCATCAACTGTTAATCTGAGATCACATATAGAACTTCATCAACTCATTACCAATTATTCTAAATAAGCTCTACAACTCAATTTGCATCAACGGTGGTTGGCCTTTGAGGAAGTTGCATGCTAACGATGTCCTGTCTTGGATGACCATCATATGCAGAAGCACTCCTCTCCATCTCACGGCATTCAGGAGTAGTAAGTGCTAAAAGATGCGATGACTCTTTGTTGTTACGCATCACTAGATATCCAATCCCAGCCAAATAAATCAGCATACCCGAAAATCCAAACACTCCGGCGAACACCTTTGCTACTAGTGCTAAATGGCCATGAACTAGCACTGAAATGAGATGATCTACTAGAAAGTAGATGTTGATGCCCATGATTAAGGAGCCGATTATCCAAGTGATTGCTGAGATCTGCAGTAACATGATTTAGTATTAATATATGAATTAACCATTAATTAATATAAATAAGGGAAAATTACTTGCATTTTGTAGGAAGTCATTTAATAAAAGAACATCTACATTTTTATAAAAAAAAAAATACCACTAAATTCTCAATATCATTTTGCGAATCACTTTTTGTAGTTAAGAAATTAGCTCTTTCAACCATTTTTTGAAGAATCTGACCATTTTTTTGTGAAGTTTGACTTTTTCATGTGAAATAGCCCTTTTTTCAAAAGGTTTATATTGACGGTTTATTTACTTCTTTTTTTTTAAATCTATTAGCGTATCTTGAAAATTTATGGCATTTCACAATTTGGCGGTAGTTTGTAATTTTTGCTAAAAGACTTTAAATGTTATTGGTTGAATAAGTAATTTTCCCTAACTAAATACGTACGAGTATTTCATTGATAAAAAATAAATTCAAATATTGCAAAAATGAAGATGTATCCTTACAGTCTTTGAGTTGGCATATGATCCCATCTTGGTCTCGCTACTTGTGAATTTTAAAAGAGGAATGAGAGCAAATGGGAGTTCAAATGACAATATCATCTGTCACATTAACAAATACATGTTAGCAAGCATTGAGGCCTTACCACGAAAGGTGTTTATGGACCTCTTTAAATAATATGAGTAATCAAATATAGAGAGAGTTAAAGGCAACTAACTGATGCAATAATAATTAATTTTCCAGCTCCAGCCGAGCCACCTATGAGAGCAACAATTAGACTAGGGACTATAGCTAAGCACCGAGTTAAGAAGTTCCGAAGCCATGGCTTCATGCGTAAGTCAAGAAACCCCTGCAGCAAAATATAACCATGATAATTTGCAAAATAGATATGAAGATGCGTTCTCTTTTATATTTCGTTGCTTAACGAAGCTAAACACATTACTAGGTTAAAATTTTTATCTCTAACAGGTCAAACGGAGAATACAAAAAACGTTAGCTAAAGAGGAAATGGGTCAAAGAGGTCAATAGTCGCCTAAAGTGTACTTTTAATGTATACAAGCTTGGCAAACATATTTCAAGCTAATAATTTATAAAAACTGAACACCGTTTAAACAAAAAATGATTCAAATCAACCTGACATGACCTATTTTAACCCATACAAAAAACATACCCTTTTTGATCTGCTACCAAACCTGCCCGACCCAACCATTTCACCAACAAAACGCCAGAGTTCTTACAAGTTGTCAGAGCTCCTTTAGAATTTACTACTTCAAATATTCATCTCCTAAAATGCTTTAGCCTTTATGAAGACAATATACACTAGTACCCTTCAATTTCTTTGAGATTTACAGAAATACCTGCATAACATATTGGCCAGCATAAGTTCCAGTTATTGTGGAACTCTGACCTGATGCCAGCAGAGCAATTGCAAAGACCTTGGAGCTCCACTTTCCTAGAACATTCTGAAAACATGAAAGACAAATAAGTATAATGACCATCAAGCTCCACCATTAAGGTAAACAGAACAAAATGATGTGTTAATAACTTAATATGCATTATCATCATCATCATTTAGTTTTAAATGACACTTACTTTAAGCAAAAATGATGCTTTATTCAAGTCCAAGTCTTGACAGCTCTTCTGATCATCTGGGTTCAAATTTGCTGAACTGCAAACTGAACCGCTTACTGATATAACGGATATGTTAATAAGAAAAGCAACTGCAAGAGCTATGCCACTCTCTATCAAGTAAAATCTGCAAGCTTCCTGTAAACAAAAGGTTAAATACTCAAAGAGTCAAAGAAGTTAACAATTGGTTCATATTTTGTAATCAAATGACACACAATAACTCGAGAAGTAACCAATGTAAATATTCGGAAAAGTATAAATATACACAAGGGAGAAAACATTTCAATAAACAGTGACGAGGACTTCTAGAAGAGAGAAATTTTACCTTAATCCCACTAACTGATCGCGGAATTTTCCTAGAAAGCACAAGAGCTGAGTGCAGGAAAAGGTTATGCCTGCATCAACAGAGAAGAATCACAAATATGATCAATTATGGCTTGCAATAACCCTACTGCTAGATGTGGCAATTTCAACCCATAATTTATTATTCGTGGGTCAATTTGGGTTAGTTCTATCCCTAATTGGTCCAAAGGCTAAAACCATATACATTAGCTAATAAGGAAACATGTCAAATGGGATAAACGAGTCCAAAGTTGCCCAAATTGTATGTTTAATGCATACGACCTCCTAGATTACCATTGCTTAAGAACATTGATTACTTTTATTAATAGTATAATACAGTTTTAGAAATCATATTTAATGCATCAATTATCGAGTAAAAATAAACAAAAATGTGTTTTGGGTCAACCTACCCTGACCCAACCAGATTGTAGCCTCACTATACAATCTTCCTACTTCTTACTCGAACCCTTATTGACAGGTGATCCTCAGCCCGCCCATTTTGTCATCTCTAGCTATCATCAATGTTAGATGAAGGGAAAGAAGCAAACTTACGGCATGACCATGGCACCAAGGAGTGAAATTGCAAGACCTGTAGAACCGCTTCCTTTGAGTTGGGGGACAAATAGCCCATATAGAACTTCTGAAGCATCCGGTTTGGAAATTCCAAGTTCAACAAGAAAGCATACAGCTATAGTCAGCACCAAAAAAGCAATCAAGAATTCAAGTTTCCTCACCTGCACAACAAGCAAAAACATCTCATTTGATTGCGAGCAAAGTATAGTTATCCTGAGAGTTAAAAGCGAATACAGTACCCCATATTGTTGTAAGGCGAGCAGAATCAAAGTACTAAAACCGGTTAGCAGCACACCACACCATACTGGAATATGGAACAGCATATTCAAAGCAAACGCCGTTCCAATTACTATAAATCACTTATAGCAGTGTCAGAAGTATTAAACTAATATCTGTACACTTCATGTATCTATAATTTGGAAATATAAATGGTTATTCGATTTTACAATACACGCAAATAATGTTTTAGGGTTGAAAAATGGAAAAGAAGTGTTGAAATACAAATCAGCTCATTACGAGTAACTACTAATGGGTTAAGTAGCTGAAAATGTATCATTTTTTACCCAAAACTCTATTATATGTATCAAACCTTAATAGTTTCTAATATATGTATCAAACGTTCAATTATTGACTATTGTATATATCCTACCTCTTTTAACTTGTAACCCAGTGTCGTGACACCGGTTTTGATTATGTAGCAGATGTCATGGCAACTTATATGGCTGCCACATCAGCAGAAAGTACTGGTTACTTGACAAACAAGTCATCGAATATATACACTAGCAATAATTGATAGTTTGATACATACAATAGAAATTTTAAAAGTCGTAATATATACATGAGAACTTTGGGTAAAGTTTAATATATATTGACAGACTTAACCCACATAATCGTGAATTGGCGGTACATTTAAAATAAATATTTAACCAGTCTTATAGTGGTGAATACAGAAGAGGAGAAAAACATTAAAAATGAAAAGGGGATATAGATCAAAGAAAAGTTAAAGATGACATCAGCTTGATTGCCGGTGTCATGTATTTAGGTCATTCTGTGGTCCTCGAGAAACAGAAAGAATATGTCGCACATGCAGATCTCAGATCTCTAAGTTTCACATGAGAAGTAGGAATGCTTTTAGCATGTCTTTATTACGTTTCATGAAGAACATGTGTAAGCAATAATATTTGATGCAAGGAGAATCATTATTAGTTATATGAAGTATGATGAATTGCTTAGTTTCACTACATCATATGCTTAAGCAGATACTTTGACCAAATCAGCTGCTTTTGGAAACATTGTTAGGCATAACATGCGTTGTAATTCAATAAAAGCAAAATCACATGCAACATGAAATAAATTATGTTTACTCAGGTGATAAAAAGCAGAAGTGGGAATACCTTCAGGAATATCGCATGCAACTATGGATATTTCAGCCAGAATCCACAGAATGAAATTGGTCACCTTCTCATATTCGTTTTTACAATGCTCGGCCAAATGCTTTCCTAAAAGTATAATACAATAAAATTGAAGCATCCATTTGAGTACATGACTGATGATAAGGATACTTGAAATACTTAATCAAAGTGCACCTTCAAGATATTCATAATAATAAATGAAAATTTTAAAAAAGGAAAAAATCCAATACCTGTAACAACCCCAAGGTTTGCAGCCAAGGATTGGATCACAAGTGCAGCGCCTGAGGCCACCAATATAATCCAAAGTAACTGCAAACAATGAGATATATGCATCCATGTTGAGAGTGAAATAATATACAAATACGGGATGAAACTGATGATGAGAAAAACTGCAAAACCCAATTGCATATTTTTGTTGACAATGATAAGTTTCTTCTTTCTTTTAAAACTAAGATCAAGTAAACAAAAGAAAATGATTTGCAACGACGGCCTTCATTTAGCTAGATGGAAATCTCTTGCATCAATAAAAAGCAGACCACTGTAAGATGAATATGCTACTGAAAGCCTAATAATACCATGCTATTATACGAGCTCACTCATCAAAATATGCAACCATTGTAAGATGTATGTACAACTGTATTTGAATAACAAAGATCTCTAAAAGTACCTCATACTTGTACTGAGCTCCTGATTGCAAGTCCGTTTCAACTGCAAGAACACGCTATCAAAATCAGTTTTAAACGACATATATCATCAGTAAATAAAAAACATGCACAAGTATCGTTACAGTTTCCAGGATCAATGTACGCGATAGAAACGAGAAAACCAGGTCCCATATATGCAAAAAAGTTTTTCCAACTAGTCTTCTGCATATATAAACAAAAAGAACAGCCATCAATTATATGAACTGTCACAATCTCACTTTCAATATAAAATCCTCTTTTGAAAAAGATTTTACTAGCTACTAAAGCCACAACTAAAATTAATATTAATTAATATTAATATTAAAATTAGAATAAATCAATTAGAATGTTTACATCAGGAACAACAATCTGATTAGTATCAGAAGTCTTAATTAGCGGCGTATTAGTCATGAACTGCGATTGCTGAGAAGAAGCCGCCATAATTTCCCTGCTTTGACTCTGTTTCAATCACACTGAAATCAACAGTTTAATTAAAAGTAAAATAATGCAATGTGACATTAAATAAGAAGATACATATATAAACCTATACATATACAGATTACGTATTATTTCAGATCTAAAATTAGAACGATCGAAGAACACATGAACAATAGTGCCCTAAAAACAAATAATATATCAATATCAATATTGAGTTAAGTTAAAACCTTATATTTGCGGATTGAAGAAAACAGAGGCGATGTGATTGAGTGAGCAAGTAATATGCATGTAAGGTGGACTGAAGAAACTTCTGAAAAATTGATGATTTTGTTGGACTATTTCCGATTTATATGGATTTCACAACGCCTTAATTCATATCTATATAGTACGAGTAGCAGTTGTTTACCCACACTACTATTCTTTTCACACTTGCAGAATCTACATACCAGATATCATTATTCTAATTCTAATAATATAATATATAATAATATAAATATAAATATTAAATTAAATTAATAATAATATAATATATATATTACTATATTATTATATATATATATATATATATAATAGAAAATAATATAATGTAATAATGTAATATTACATAATACATATTTATTTTATTTTATTTATTACGTTTATAAAATTTTTATTTTATCTCTCAGTATATATATATATATATATATATATATATATATATATATATATATATATACTAGTTTTAAGATCGTAACTAAATATATGTCAAATTGTTTAATGATATTTTATTTTCTAATTAATTATTATTAATAATAAAATAATAATATAGTATTAATTAAATAATTTGTTAACTGAAATTAAGATGTTGACACGTGTCATTCGAGCTTACGTGGCTAATGTGCATGTAGCGTACTTCACCATGCAGTCGCGTGAACAGTCACTGATGTCGAGTACCGATTCCATCTTTTCTATCCAGTGGACAATGCCAATAGCTCCCTCAGTTCCATTGAAGGTACTTGGTTTGCAAGCTAGGAAGGTTTTGTACAAACACCCTCGTTGGGTATTCTCAGGGTTTTCGGTCGTAGTATTCCTTATCGTGTTTTGGCTATTATCAACCCCATCGTTGCGATTGCGACTCGCCTCATATTGAGCAATAGCTTCAGCTACTCGTCGTTCGATGATTTGTTCCATTGTTTCAACAACAGGTGGTGTAGTGGCTCGTCGACTTTTTTCTGGTCTTTCGTTGCTTTGGTGGCATGGTTGTGTTCTGCGATGAATAAAATGCAGAAGTCAATGTCATAGTAGGGAATGTGAAAAATGATGTTTCACATTGTTTAGTTTTTCAAGAAAGCGGAAAAATTAACGATATCCCTATCACGTATTTTACGACTTTGAAACGCCCATATGTACTTAGTATAATATAATCACGTTGGTCAGGCGTCATTATATGATGCTAACTACACACTTCTTTTCATCACTGCTTAATACGATCAGGTTCACACGAAATCAAAGCAAGAATGAACGTATGGATTGCAGTACGGTTCAAGGAATACAAGGTAAAATCAACCACCCACTATATCATACAACAAGAAAACGTCCGTATAGTGAACAAATAGATTAAATGTGCGATAGTGTCGGTCGGCGGGTTCTCGTGTGCCGATGTGTCATTGTTAGCGTAATCGTGTTCAGGGAGAGTTCCTCGCAGGAATAGTTAATGTAGGCAGAGATATTCCTCTAGACGCGTTGTGACGATAGTTATCATGGGGTGAGTTAGGCGTATGCAAATGAATGTATACATGAGTGTCCTAGCCAAGGCTATAGTCTAGGTCTCTAAGACTTCCTAAGTCACTAAAGACTCCTAGTTCGCTATAACCAATGGCTATGATACCAATCTTTCACACCCCCAAAACCGGTCAATGTTGGTCAGCGGAAGCAATTGGGTACGGAGATGGGGGCGTCGCCGTAAACATTGGACATTCATACATATCAGAGCATATGATTATCGCAGAACATGTATGTATTAAGATGCCATAATTAATCGTTTACAAAAGTTTGCGATTCATCGAATCGTAGAAGTAGGAATGTAGTTTAAGTTATACAAAAGTGGATTTTGTAAATATGATTAAAACATATTAATTATACAAAAGAAATCTCATTGGCTTCAAAAGATGGCATCATAAATTCTTCGTGGGTCGCCTATTTTCATAAGTATGCATGCTTACTGGTGCAGCTAATTCCCTGAAAAACATAGTAAAAAGTCAACATGGTTGTTGAGTGAATTCACAGGTTTTATGTTCAGAAGTATAGTTTAGTAAACCAAAGTCGTTTGTGAATCGTTGTTGTTGCCATAACAGTCAAATAGTGTTTCGTGGAATATTATCAAAAGTTTAGTTTAAAACTAGGTTTAAAACATTGTGCTGGCCGTTCTCCAGCGTAACACATTTATCAAAAACTACCGGTCGTTCTCCGGTTTATCACAAGTAGTAAAACGTTTTTGTAAACAGTTCGTATAAGAGTATGAAACTCATTTCAAAAATACAGTTGCACAATAGTATGAACACGATCATAAACGGTTGTAGAAAAGCATTAAAAGCAATTATATAATAGTTTTCGATTATGGCAAATAGTAAAACAGTAACTATGTTTTTCACCCCTATCTTAAAAGAAGTAAAAACAGTAAAAGAGGAGCTGTGAACTCACCTCGTGAGCTAAGTGTGAGAGCTAGAAAAATGGTTGCCCAAGTAAGGTCTCTTATTGTCCTATACGCAAGAGATTGTTTATATAAGTATTGGCTAACTGCCAAACCATGTTAACTGTTCACTCGTTCCGACAGATCATTGTGTTTAAAATGTGTACGATACGTTGGTGATGTTTTTGTCCGGGTTTAATTTATACGAGTTGTTTTTGTCTAAGTTTATTAATGAAGTTACCAAAACGCATTTTGGGCATGAATCCTAGTGTTTTATAAAATGCTTCGCGTTTTATCGTTTGAGGCTCGTTTTTGTTGACTTGGTCAAACGTGTTCGGTTTGTCCCGAAACTTTTACACATAAAATCTTAACATATTTGAACCTGTAAAAAGTAATTTTCACATTTTATCTCAAACTCGAAGTGTCTCGTTTTTATTTGCGGAAACGCGAAATCAGTCCCGACAGTTTTATACCTCAAAATACGTCCTGTTCCGAGCTCGATTTTACTAGGTAAAACTTTGTAAAAAATTCCGAGAAAATTACCCAACGTTCCCCATGTCTTAGTTATTTTCTGTATTTTTTATAGAATTTTTGAATAAGTCTAAGTGTTTTAAATAAATACATTTGTCCTCCGAGGTCCAAAATTGACCAATCTCGACACAAGTGCATAAATCTAGTTACTGAGAAAAATCCGTGTATTTTCAGGAGATGACATAGAAGAACTTTTTGAAGTCAACAGAATTTGTGAGATTTTGGTCATTGGTCATAGAAGTCATTTCAGGTCATTTGGAGTTGTGAAGCTCGAGTTATGGACTCGAGAAGTCGGGTCAAAAATCTGTCACCCGAGACAGAAATGCGACATGTTTTTGTAAAATCATTTTCGGGTACCAAACGGTGTCCAAAAATTATGAAACCACTTGGAGATGAAAGCTAACTCTTTAAACTTAATTTTTGTCTTTTGATTCGTCCATTTTCATTAAGTTTTGAGCTCGAAACTTCTCCTTAAATTCGGACAAAGTTTCTGCCCGGGAATCTGTTTGTGTTTTATGTTTACAAAAACGTTTTTCGACTTTTCTTTTGGACATAACCTTATTACATGGACCTAATAACATGTTTATATATGTGCTTCACGTAACATAAAAGAGGGATGGAGTTTCTTACAAGAAGATGGTGAAAGACACGAAGAAATAGACGTCGAGTGCTCGTTTTCTTGAATTTTCTTGCAAACCGAAAGGAGGAATTATGGTGGTTTGTGGTGGCGACCTTGGTGGTTTTTGGTGGTGGTTTTTGGTGGTGATTTTGGTGGGTTCTTGGACTGAGAAATGCAGAAAAGAGAGAGAGATGAGAGTGTTTGAGATTGTGTGTGTGTGTTTGAATGAAAGTGAGAGTGAGTGAGTATGGGTTAAGGTGGGTGGGGGGGGGGGGGGGGGGGGGGATGGTCTTGGATGGCAGCAGATTTGGGGGCCCCATTTGAGGTGTGGGTTGATTAAAGTTGTTCCCCAAGTTTACGTTACGTCCGGTGTCCGTTTACCCGTTCGTTCCGTCGTTCGTTTAAACGTTTATTATTCAAGTTTTTCGTTAACGATTTATTCGTATAAGTTTTGGTTGAATTTTTATTTAAAACACTTCATTTTAAGTTATTGAAATATGTTTCGGGCTTCGTTCGGTTGTTGGGCGCGATTCGCGCGTTTTTGTCGCGTACGGTACGTTTTATTCGAAACGTAAAACGTTTGTATATTATTGTACTATAATAATATAATGTAAATAACTACTATTTAATTATAAAATAGATTTACGTTATTTAGGAAAAAGTTTTCACCAACGATCGTATAATTTTATCGGACCCGTTCCGATAGATTCGCGCGTTTTTATAACTAACTACGAAAATAGTAATACTTTACGTATTAAAATTGTTGGGCTTTGCTAGACTTATCTCATAAAAATAGTGTGAATTATCTTAAGTAGGGAATTAGCCTAAGACATGCACGTGATTAATGTACGTAAGTACACCGAAATTTGAGGGGTGTCACACACACACACAGATATATATATATATAATTTACTTGTTACACTATATCTCTAGTATTTTTAAGAAATTTGGGTGTGTGCTTAGAAATATGTTTAAGTAGGAGATCGAGGCATATGACCAAAATAGAGATCAGTTAGACTCCTCTCAACCGTTACAGAAATTGACGGGCGACGTCAGCGCCATGTCAGTTTTTTTCAAAACTGACTGAAATTGACGGACCTCTGCCATCAGTGGCACCGTCACTTTAATTTTTGGGTCCCACATTTACCAATTTACCTTTATTTATATACAAATGCGGAAAAAGAAAAAACAAAAAAAAAACTGACGAGGAATTGGTGCCATCGGTGTCGGTTCCGTAGGTTGGAACCGACGAGAAGTGACAACTACCATTTAGCGGCCTTATAGACTATAAAATTTGTGCGCAGCATTTTTAAAAAGGGCAAGATGGTGATGTAAATCGATTAAACTGTCAAAAAAGAAAAAGTAGACCCCACTAACGCATTTTCTTATTATCATCTATCACCTTTTCTTTCTTCTCCGCTATTCCTACTTAGCTGCACTGCTCTCTGAGCTTTAGACATTAAGAATAATTTTAGATCTTCATTTTTAAGCACACATCACATATAGCAATGCACTTCACGATTCTTGAACAAATTGATTAAAGTTGCATACCATATAGACGTTAACCGAAACAATTTCTAATATTGACGAAAGATGCAAAAACATCTAAATATGGGGATAATCCATGTAATTTAAGTGAATATTAAAAGATAATAAAGAGTATGTGTGATGGTCGTTTACATAACCCACTAAAAAATATAAAAAAAAGTCCGTCGAAAGTATAACTTGTGAGATCTCTAATCGAAGAGAAAATATGCTGATTTTTATGGTGCAATTTTTATGATTTTTCGACTTAACGCTTGAGAGATATTTAATTTTTAAAAACGTGAGAGAATGTGAGTTTTGTGATACGTGGTACGTTCTTATTGGTTCATACATTCTCACAAAAAATTGTTGTACTCGTTTGAACTCACACCCTTGTTATATAATATAAGTTGATGATAAAATAGAGTGACATAACCAAAGTCCATTTGTAAACTTTGCACTTTGCAATAACGACATATATTAAACAAAAATGTGATGATTAGGAAATAGGAATATGTTGTTTACGATATTGCTTTGATCATTTTATGTGACTCATGACGCTAACTTTATTGCGATATTTGTTTTATCGTTTATATAATAACAAAATATTGTCGTTTTTATATTAGTAGAACATCGTGTCAAAATTACATTAATATGTGTTTTGTTTTTTATCAGGGAAAATTAAGCAAGACTAACTAACTAAAAAAGGGTTTCAAGTGGGCATCAATATTTTGTTATTTGCTTTCTATGATCCAAACTCCCTACTTTAACCTTGTCTAAATTCGCAAGTTTAGGTTTCAGTTACTTTATAACGTGTGATTCACACTACATCACAGAAAGATAAAAGTTCTAATTAACGATATCACGTTGTTCATGCGATAAGTTCGTATCATTTAATAATATAAATTTTACTATTTTATAACAAAAGACAGATAATATTTGTGTAGGACAAACACAAATAATAACTTAAAGTCATTTTATTTTGTTCTTTCAGAAAAAGGTGAGGAGCAAAACAAGAAAAAACAAGTATAAATACTTAAGGTTGTAACATCCAAACAAACTTAGTTACATGGTTATCATGAGAGCTGTCAGTTCCTTCATCAGTTATGTCACCTCAACATCACATCAGCACTCTCAAAACTGACATAACCCTGCTAACAGTGAGCTTGTTAGTTCTTCGTCAGTTGTGCCACCTCAGTATCACATCAGCACTCTCAAACTGACACGATGGTGTCACTAAAGTGACGCACGTTGGTTTGTAAACCGACAAAGGTGTTGGCAGGGCCTTATAGGGTTTAAAGTTTTGGCACATCATTAATTTATAGTATATTATATTTATCACCTATTATTTTTGAGTTTGCTATTATATATACATACATACATACACAATTATGTGATGGTCCAATAATTTATTTATTAACTCAACATCTCTCATGTAAATTATGTTCCGTCTCAGAATTTGACTATTTGTTCATATCGAGCAATTATCATAGCTAATCTGTTATACTTACAAGTTACATCTCATTAAGTGTGCTTGAAAACTTTTAGTAATCTATAGACCATTAATTAAACATTGCTAGATGAGTTTCAATCGAAGATAATGTCAATACTAGTTAATTTAATGGTTTTGGTCATTTTAATTTCTACACATACATGATAACATAAATTAAAATATTGAGTAAATAGTGTGTGGATAAGACAAAAGTGAGTTGTTTCTTTGCTGACTATGAATACATCTAGATTTGTATTCTCTGGTTCACACTTCACAGTTATCTACATCATTTTTTAAATTTTAAATAATGGACAGTGATTTATACTCCGTTAAATATGCTTTAAATAGTTGCATTGTACAACAAACTAAATCATGTTTGGTAATGTCGGAGAAAAATAAATGATGTACGAATCTACTTCATCTTAAATTTATCGATTTGTATTCCTAATTATTTAAGAGTTAAGACAATTACGTCTGTTCACAAATAATGTCAAACAAAACAAGATTTTCTCAAAACTTTATGGCGCGTTTAGTTACGGAAAAGTATCTCCATTTTTCCTTTTCTATTTATATAGAGTTTTTTGTACCCTAAGGGGTTTAGAAAACGCGTTTAAATGTAAGGGATGTAGTTTTCATTTTTCAAATTAGGAAAGCTGGAAAATCTTAAATCATATATTTCGTTTTCTTAGAAATCTCCTCCAGAATACTCCAACTTGAACGCGTTTTCTAATTTTTCAGCTTTCTTAAAATTTTTTAGAAAAATTGAGAAGTTTTTCGTAACTAAACGCGCTTATTGTTATTATTAGACAACTTTTCTATCTACATGAGTTACTCGAGCTTCTAAAAGAAACAATCAATAAATAAAAACACATTTTTATTTCTATATTTATATTAAAAAATATAACACTAATGAATTATCGGATCAAATAAACTAAATATATTTAACGCTTCTAACTTTCTAAGTTGTAATCGGATTGTTGGAAGAAAACCAACAAACTTTAAAGTTAACGCGAAATAAAGACACAAAAAACCACACAAGATGCTCAAACACGATATATTATTAACGAGCAATGAAAAGAAAGAATTTACAAGTATTTGGGCTCAAACCCCTCCTTTTTAGAGAGGTGAGGGGTAAAGAATATTAGTTCTATTATAATAAGGATAACATATCGTAATTCTAACTAAACTTTGAAGCAAGTTAAAATTAACCCCCTAAACTACGTAATATATTAAATATCAACACAAACACAGGACAAAAGAAATGTTTAAAACAAAAGTATTGGGTCTATATTTGTTTTGTTTGATCTGATAAAGTGTCAACCATGACATGCGTTGGACACACGCTAGACTAGAGTGATCGGATTCGGGGGTCCGGACGTAACCACGTGTCAGGAATATCACCATTGAACACTGAGTTGATTGACTCCCAATAAATAAACTCTACTCCGTACCTTTTGATCGGGTCACGGTCACATGTTCACGTTTATATTCATGTTCCCCGCAAACCAAATAATTCCCCCCTTTTTATCGGGTCAAATGTTTATATTTTTATTCATGTTTCTTTCAAAAAATAATTTAGGACGTGTTTAGTTACGAAAAACTCCTCTATTTTTTTTAATTTTTTTTAAGGAAGTTGAAAAATCAGAAAACGCATTCAAGTTGGAGTTTTTAAAGTTAATCCTTTTCAACTATAAGTGTCCGGTTTTGACTTTTTAAAGTCAATCCTTTTCAACTTTGACCTTAAATATTTTTGTTTGTGTTATATAATACCTGATGAAAATTATACCAATGAAAATACATTTAAAATTCAATATTCATATATTTTGCATCAAGTATTATATAGCACAAATAAAAATATTTAAGGTTAAAATTGAAAATGGTTGACTTTAAAAAGTCAAAACATGACACTTATAATGGGACGGAGGAAGTATGATTTAAGGTTTTCTAACTTTCATAATTTGAAAAATAAAAACTTCATCCCTTACATTTGAACGCGTTCTCTAGAGCCCTTATGATTTTCAAGGGAAAAAAAACCCAATAAAAATAGAAAAAGAAAAATGAAGATTTTTTCCGTAACTAAACGCGCTCTTGAACTTTCAAAAGTTTCTCATTTTATTATTTTCATATTTATTCAAAGGTGCACACCAAAACCTAAGTTTTTCTAGATGTGTGAATATCAAAAGTTGCGATTCTTAGGTATTTTATTTTGTAGTGCACAATTAAATTTTGATACGGGTGTGATAATTTGTGAGTAAATGAGCAAATAAAGGTGTATGCTAGTTATAAATTCTTAAAAATGAATTCATTATTTTAATTCTTCATTGACTTTGTTTTTTTCTCCACCACACAAAAACTTATTCCTTCAAAGCAATATCTAAGTACTATTTCTTTATTCTGATTCTTGTTCCATTAATCTATGGTGCACTGGTGTGTGATTGTATAACTATAGATATTGCAATTTTGTTGGCTTCAAAAAAGTACAAAAAATAAAGACACTTGGAAGAAAAAAAGGCAAATTAAACTCTCCATGTAGTTTTTAAAGAAGTTTTCTGTTAATTATTACATTGATTTCACATACATAGTACTAAAAAGGACAAAACAAAATACACAAACTAATGTGGCATCATAATTGGTTCAATCAAAATACGTTAAACTTTCTCTCTTTTATTTATTATCTCTTCTAATGAACGTACACATAATTTTTTGAATTTTTCTCCTTTATTTTTTTAAAATTTTTTGTGAACATAGCATTTCCCTAAATGAATATCATTTCATTCATATTAATATTACCGATAATACACTTGTAAGTATGTTTTGAAATACACACTCGGAATAGCTTTAACAAAAGATAAATGATATACTTACAAAATTTTTACAAAAACTTAGTCATGTCAACCTAATTACTTCGAAAAAAGTTTTGTCACATCATTTTCACATTGAAACAATATTTGAACTCACTTAAAATTGTAGTCATCACACTAAATATTGGACCCACATTCAACATTTTTCACCTTTATAATTATTTGATATCCACACAAACCAAAAAATAATAATAAAAAAGATGCTACCACTCAAAGTGGTAGCCACTATCTTGTCCTGATCAACTGAGGACCACTATGAAACCGAAATGACCACCCCAGTTTGATCCGTTATCCGTTAACACTTTGAGCCACCTAGGACAACTCTACTTAGAGCATCTCCAATATGTGCAGTATTTTAATGCAAAAATAAAATATTTTTAAAATATGCTTACACTAAAAAAAACTTGCTCAAATATGTTGCACTAAATCTTAACACGAAATAATTTTTAAATAGTTTAAAAATACAATTCAACGATATAATATTAAAATTTTTATATAACAATTAATTCTTTTAAAAATGTAATAAAAAATTTTTATCTAGAAAATTTAAAAATATAAATAAAAATTTTATAAAAATAATAGACTTTTTTTAATAAACTGATAGCAAATATTATATTTAGTACTTTTAAAAATATTAATAGCAAATTTAAAATAAATAGATCATATTTGCATTTGATATATTACTGTTAAAACAAATTTATTCTAATTGTTAAAACACCTTAACTACGAATTGACAAATAAATGTTAAACATTCGATAATTGGTAAATATGTACTAAGTCATGACTAAATACATTATACTTTGTATTAGATCGTTTTACAAAATATGATATTTTAGACTAATAGTTTAATTTTATATGTACAACAATTACTAAATACTATTTGTCATTGATTTAAAATAGTGGAGTGTTTAGTGCTAACACTGAAGTGAGTTTTTACACTTTTGCACTATTTTAGTGCAAAAAATTTAATATAGTGCTAACGTTAGAAATGCTCCTACTCTAAGATTTGTGTATCTCAATTATTCCTCTTTAAATAAATAAAAAAGGCACGTATTTAAAATACATATCATAAAATACTGTTTAGATAAAGATATTTTAACACTAGATTCTTATAAACATGTAATCATACATCCATATAGGTGGAAAAAAAAAACCGGTTTTTTTTAACCGGCCGGTTAACCGAAAACCGGTTTTTAGAAAAACCGGTTTTTTTTAACCGAACCGGTTTTGGAATAACCGAACCGGTTTTGACCGGTTATCAGTTTTGGGGAGAACCGGTTTTTTTCCGGTTTTTAAACCGGTTTTAACCGGTTTTTTTAAAAAAAAAACAAAAAAACGGCTAGTAGCCGTTGGAGCGCGGGGGGACGATTTTTTTGAATTTTTTTGACATTTTGGCACCTCCAAATCCCTATAAATAGCCCTAGTTGGTTTGGGTTCAAAACACACCAACAAACATTCTCTTCTTCTCTCAAAAACACTCTAAATCTCGATATTTATATACTTTTTGTTTGCGAAAAATGGAAAACATACAATCACAAGCTTCCGCTTCCGGTTCCGCTTCCGTTGGTAGCAATGTACGAAACAAAGTTTACACAAATGTTGATGTTGTGCAAATTAAATCAACGAATCGGAATCCGGAAATTTGGTCGAATTACGAGTTGTGCATTATGAATGATGGGGTGGAAAAGACCCGTTGTAAGAGATGTGGGAGGTTTTATAACCCCACATCAAACTCAACATTAAGAAGTCACAAAAACGGTTCTTGTAGGGCGGCTAGTCAAGATGTGTCACAATCGACACTTGGTTCGGATGGTGGGGTATTTATATACGATAATGATGCGCTTCGAGAAGATTTTACAAAGTTTGTCATCCAAGAGGCGCTTCCATTCAACCACTTCGACAACCAACGGCTTACGAACATCATCAAAAAGAGACTACAACCGCGATACCAACAAGTAAGTCGTACTACCCTTAGAAACGATGCATATAAATTATGGAAAACGACTAAAAAAGATATAATTGATGGTTTTCAAAACTATAAATATGGCGTTTCTATTACTTGTGATGTTTGGACCGCACCACATGGTACGGCAAATTCTTATTTAGCCGTTACGGCCCATTGGTTTCATCCCGAGTCTTGGTTATTAATGAAACGTACAATTGCTTTTAAATTGTTTGGTTATCCGCATACGGGATGTAATTTGCGAAAAATTTTAAATGACACTTTAATTGAATATAATTTAGACGATAAAGTTTTTACAATTTCACTAGATAATGCGTCAAATAATAATAGAGCTATGAATTTACTAAAATTACGTATAAAACCAATTTTAGATGGCGCTTTTTTTCATTCCCGTTGTGTTGCTCATGTTATAAATTTGTCCGTGCAAGCGGCACTACAAATATGTGCTAATATACGTGAAAAATTTAAGAGTTTATTAGTAACTATATATAGTTCGAGTAACGAACGACAAGCTAATTATAGACGTTTTCGTGCACAATGTGGTGAAACTCCCCTAGGACCTTGCTACGATAATAATACTAGGTGGAATTCTACTCACACTATGTTTGAAAATATTTTACGGCAACGTGCTACTTTAAGTGCTTTTAATGATATGTTAGTTGCTAAAAATAAGTCCGTAGCTATAACCGATTATGAATGGGATCGACTAAATGATTTAACTTCGTTTTTAGTAGTTTTTAAAGAGGCTACTACTATATTATCGGGTGTATATTACCCAACTAGCACGTTAGTTTTAAACCAAATTTTTATAATGACCGAAAAATTAAAAGAATTTGAAACCTCGCAATATCCAATGTTTAGAAAAATGGTTAGAGCTATAAAAAAGAAATTTATAAAATATTTTGGTAGTTTGCCTTTGATTTTTACTTGTTCCGCCGCACTAAATCCAACTTTAAATGTTGGCGGCGTACAACGTATAATCTCAACAATTTTAGAAAATTTAGACTTACACTTAACCGACGACCCGCACTATATAGCAAATGAACTTTCTAAATTTGAAAATAATTTTAAACAATTATTTGGGATTTATGCAACAAAATATGGTCAACATCATAACCCAATTGTTGACTCAATGCGGGCGGGAACATCTCGATCATCATCCTACGACATAAATATAAATCTTTATAATGCTTTACTTGAAGATGCTACAAAGCGTCAACGAACATCGGCTCCAACAAGCGAGTTGGGACAATATATGTCTACAAACTTTTTAACCACTTTAACTGTTGAGGAGTTTCGTAATTTTGACATTTTGAGTTGGTGGAAAGAAAGAGAAGTACAATTTCCCATTTTATCTGCTATGGCTCGGGATTTATTATCCGTCCAAGCTTCGATGGTAGCTTCCGAATCGGCTTTTTCTACTAGCAGTAGAATAATATCGGAAAGAAGGTCAAGACTAACCGCTCAATCCGTAGAAGTATGTGTATGTTTGAAAGATTACTTGGACGGAGTGGATAGGATACAAAATGCAACAACGTTGGAAGGCCCACTATTAGGTAACGTTGAAGAAATTATCGAAGATGAAGAAGTCGAATTGGGAATATCACCTCCAACGACCGAATTAGATGAAGGTGAATTTGAAGAACTTGAAGTTGAATCCGTGGATGAAGATGAAGTTTGGGACGACATAACTAGTTAAGTGTATTCGGGTGATGGCAATGCCGAAGCTCGATATACTTACTACACGATTACGTTTCCGGGTGATGGCCATGCCGAAGCTCGAAATGTATTCGTATTTGTATTTTATATTTTTAGTTGTAATTGTATTGTTTAAATAAAAGTTATGTTTGTATTTTATAATTTTAGTCGTAATTGCATTGTTTAAATAAAAGTTATGTTTGTATTTTATATTTTCATTTGTATTATCTAAATTTTATTATACACTTATACCGAATTCGAATCCGAAAAAAATCCCGAAAAAAATTAACCGATTAAAACCGGTGCAAAACCGAAAAAAACCGATTCCGAACATTTAAAACCGAAAAAAACTGATTCCGAAAAAACCGGTTTTAACCGAAACCGATTTTTCAAATAACCGGTTTTTTTAAAACCGATTTTTAAAAAACCGAAAACCGAAAAAAACCGATTTTTTTGAACCTCTATACATCCATACCACAATTAATTAACTATCTATAAATTGAAAAGCCAAATGAGCAAACGGGTTAGATTAATTGACTAGTTAGTGGGCCTTCCCGTTTCTTCATCTGGGCTTTCTAGTTCTGCAAAGGTAACTAGTGGACCAATCACATAATCATATCCAAATCCAATGGCTTCTAATTGGTAAGAAATAGTTTTTCGCTTATCATCAGGCAGATAACAGTTACTTAAGTGAATCAATTTGTTTAAGAAACACTTCTCGCAACCAATAAGCAATACGAATAAAAAAGACTAAAGTGGTATTCAACAAATGATAGTAGCAATTCGAATAAAAAGACTAAAAGATAGTCACATTCTATGCGATTTTGAACAAATTTTTAACAATAAATATTAATCAAAATCGTTGTTATAACTACTAATATTCATCAATAAATTATTTTTTATAACCTATAATATCATATGATGAATATTAAGAGAATTCGCTAACATTCATCGTTGATAAATGTGTAGTTTCTCTGCTTCTTCAGAAAATAGTATTTCCCTATAAAGTTTAATATCTTCTTAACAAACAATCAATTATGAAAGTAACTATCATATAAATGTAGTTTAGGGGTTAATATGTAAATATATTGATCAATTAGATATAAAAATTTAATGCATACATTGTAATAAAAAACATATAGTATAAGTGTATTTCAAAAAGATACCCTTTTGACACCGAAATGGTGTAAAGTTTTTGTGTCAATACTGCAAATGCCCTTGTAGATGTGAAATGATCGAGTGGTGGAGTGACAATAGAGGTAGAGTGGTGGAGTATGAAATGCTACTCTCATTTAAGGGTAAAAAGACAAAAATGATATAAATCAAATTTGAAGAAGAAAAAAAGTATATTGGCAAAGAATCGATCACAATACTTGTAATTTAATACTAATTAGTTATATAACACATTAAGTTAAGTTAAAATTATTCAATAATATTTGATATTAGGGGATTTAATTGGTTAAATAAAGAGATATCTCATTAGCGTGGATGAAAATATGTAATTATAGCATTACAATAGAAATTGTACAAAGAAATTCGACCTCAACAAAAATTATACCAACATTTATTATAACAAAAACTATGGCAATAAATTTGTCCAAAAGAGAGGAGGAAGAAAGTTAATGTAAAATGCTAAAAAATTATAAAATAGATGAACCAATAGAATTGTTCCATTTCAATTACTCATTTTCACATTTTTTTCTAAACCTAAATATCTTATAAATCGTATATCTACAAATTATAAGAATTACACCGTTAAAATCAGCGTTTTTTATCTTTAATTAGAGATCTCACACGACATACTTCCAATGAATTTTTTTTCGTTTTCTAATGGGCATATGAAATTCATAATGTTGAATCACATGATTTAACACTCACATGTGGATATATTTAGAATCAAATTATAACTTTTAAATCACTAGCGATAATCACATGTGAATAATTAAAGTTACAAATTATAAGTTTAAGATCACATAAAAATAATTTATTTGATAATTTAATAAACCTTAAGAAAAATTTTAGTAATCCCATGTGATTAAACATTAAATTAGTAATCCCATGTGAATAAAGTGTAAATAAATACGAATTTTAAATATTTTTATAATTATACATGTAAATAAATATAAAGATGAAATCACATGTGAATTATCAGTTATTATCACATACTTCATTTGAAAACACGCGTGATTAAACCTCAAATCAATAATCACATGTGATTTTGGTCGTAAACAAATGCAATTCTTAAAATCTTATTTATAGTTATCTATATGAATGAATATTAAGTCTTAATCATTTGTGAGTTAACATCCACCATTGATAAATAATTGTGTACCAATATTATATTTTTATCATAAATCACATGTAATTATACATAAAATCACATGTGATTATATAAATCGCATTTTTTAAGACCCGACAAAAATGAAGAAAAAAAAGTTTGTCAAAACTATAGCTTGTGAGATCTCTAATCGAAGAGAAAAAAACGCTCATTTCGAATATGTAATTTTTATAATTTTTAGTCATGCCGTTTGTGAGAAATTTAATTTTAAAAATTCGAGTGAAAATTGAGTTTAAAGAAAATTGAGCATTCCTATTAGTTTTTCTATTCTTCATTTTTTTAGCATTCTTCATTGTATTATTATTATGAAGATATTATACTATATCGATTTAATATATACGTACACATTCACATTATTATTATGTTTTATCTAATGTAAAAGTATAACACCATTTAAGGTATGGATTTTCCCTCAAAACTCATTTCTAAATGATAAATAGTATAAGACTCCTTCCAACTGTGACAGAAACCGACATGCCATCTCAGTACCACGTCAGCTTTTTTACAAAACTAACAGAAACTGACGGGCCCTGTCATCAGTGCTCCATCAGTTTTTTTAGGGACCCACAATTAATGAATTAAATATTTAAAACACAATAATTAAAATAAAACACATTCCAAGGTCAATGCATACAATCGATGCTTCCGAGCATACCCGAAAAACCATGCAACTCGGCATGACGCTGATGTAAACGTTGCACATCTTGTAATGTTGGTTTTCTTAAATACTCGGTAGAGTATAGATGAAAAACACATTTACAAAAGTTATCCAAACAATCGTACGATGTTTGTTCACCCATATGTAAGTACTCATCAAATGCATCGGCGGCACAACCTGACGCCAATTAGCGTACGGTGGAAGTTCATTTCTGCCAAACATTAAAACCAGGTCTAACGGTTGTGTCAAGCCGTTGAATAAAATATGTAAAGTAGTCAGGTACCGAAAATTGGGAAAACGATATAATACCTTGACATATACGGAGAAATAATGACTTGCTCATCCGATAACGTCGTCGGAAGATATCCGCCGAAAATGTTGGATCCTCGGCAAAGTAGTCTAGATACAAACGTTCACCCATTGCTTCACTATCTCTTGGAAAGTATTGTCGAGGTGCTCATGGTATCGGGATCGGAATATCCTCTCCGTCGGACGAATCGGAGTCTATCGAATTAATTATATCGATAGCAACCGTCCGATCGAAAACCGCCGTGATAAATTCCAAATCTTCAATATCGGAATCGGAATACATGGTGGAAATATTGTATGAATATAGATGTGATCGTGAAGAAGTGTGTGAATTGTTTGGAAATGAGGGTATGCATTTATAGAGTAAAAGGGAAGTTAAAAAAAAAAGAATATGCAACGGTAAGAAGAAGAAGAAAAAAATTAGGCAACGACTATTTTTTTTCAATTTTTGTCAATTTTTTTTTGTTTTCCTATACGAACGCGCGCTCGAGCCCACGATCAAACCGAATGAGCATCGGATAACCGAAGGTTAAAACCGACGGACCACTACCATCGGTATCGGTTCCGTCGGTTGAAACCGACGGTTTCCGACGGCACCCGTTGGGAGCGACCTAATACATACTATTAATCCGCATCATTTTTTATGCTATATTTAAAAATTTCTAAAACAACTTCTAATTAATTCTTTAAATATACACAGTTGTGGCGGATCCAGGAATTTCAATCGTTGTGGGCAAAATATTTAGATATTAACAACAAAATTTCCCATAATGTAGTAATTATACATTTACAAAACAACATCAAAGACTGCATAAAACTTGCAACCCACTACACAAAACTCTGCACAAAATAGCACATAAGTTATGTGCAAAACAGCAACTAAACGTACATATAATAGCAGGAAAAACAGCTGCAAAACAGCTGCTAAAATAGCTGCAATACAGCAGCTAGAACTGTCGCGAAGGAAGCAAAACAACAACTAAAATTGCTGAAAACAGCAGCAGAACACTGATGCGAACAGCAGCAGAACACTGATGCGAACAGCAGCAAACACTGCTGCGAACAACATCAAAAGTAGCGGCAAACAACACCAAAAATAGCTGCGAATAGCGGCAAAAAATAGTAGCGAAAGAGATGTGGAATGGCAGCAAAACAGTGTAGAAAGTAGCAAAAAAGTTGCACATAACTATATCCTACTACAATTGGCGTCTACGTTTCTTCTTTTGAAAGCGATAAATCACATCATCATTTGTAACACTTGCAAGCGCTTCATTTTCTACCGCACAAATTACACAAGCATTCAAAAATTCATCACCAATTCGATTACGCAAATCCGACTTAACAATCTTCATTGCCGAGAAACATCGCTCGACAGTTGTGGTTGCCACGGGTAAAACCAATGCAAGCTTTAATAGCCGATAGAACAAATGATAAGAAATATGTTTTCTTGTTTCCACCATCAACCTAGCAAGGTCGGCAATACCATTTAAATTAGTAAATTTTTCATCATTTCGTACATTATCAATGTATATTTCAAGTTGCTTCTCAAGTTCCATCCTTTCCTCCGTATCAAAATCATATGGATACAACTCACTCAACCTCATTAGCTTCGATATGTCAAAGTTGGAAAATGAATCACGCGGATGCAAAGCCACCATACTTGTAAGTAATTCGGTACTAATCTCACTAAAGCGATCACCGAACTCTACATTTATCATATCCACCACAGCGTTGAAACAATCAAACTCGTAATGATGCCGATTGGTGATGTTATCCTTTTGTCTTCTCGAATTAACACACTTTTCCGACATTTCCAACAACTTAATACCATGTTTTTCACAAAAGGAAGAGATTTTCTTTAAAAGTGGATCGAACCCATTTTGTCTAAACTCTTGAAGTTTTCTTTTGGTTGATGCCACCAATGAAACCGCTTCCACTATGTCTTGATTTTTTCTTTGAAGAGCCTGTGACAATGTCTCTGTGAGCCCCAAAATATGCAACATTAAATGCAACTAAAATACACAATCATATGATTTTAAATACTTTGAAAGACCAATTGCTTGATTTTGACTTGAACCACTAGTGCCTTCGTTTTTAACATATTCAAGCACCATAATAATAGTTGGAAACAAATCAACCAAACGCAAAAGTGTTTTGTAATGAGAAGTCCATCGTGTATCTCCCGGTCGTATAAAGGCAAGCTCTTGGTTTAACCCACTTCCGGTTTTAATTAAACCACTTTGAATGCGATTTGTTACTCTCACTTTCTCGGTTTCGCGAAGAATATCTTTCTGTTTACAAGAAGCACCAACCACATTCATCAAATTGCATAACTTGTCGAAAAATTTCACAACACACAAATGTTTTCTTGCAACCGCCATAACCACCAATTGAAGTTGATGAGCAAAACAATGCACATAATATGCCGATTTATTTTCTTCCAAGATTTTTGCTTTCAAACCATTAAACTCGCCACACATATTGCTTGCTCCATCATAACCTTGACCTCTTACCCGCGTCATACGTAATTTATATCTCGCAAAAAAGGAGTCAATCGACGACTTAAGAGATAGAGAAGTAGCATCCATCACATGAATAAGACCCACAAATCTCTTTTTAACAAGTCCATGTGAATCAAGATAACGTAAAACTATAGCCATTTGTTCTTTTTGAGACACATCACTTGACTCGTCAACAAGCAATGCAAACACATCATCACCAATTTCTTTGAAAATCGATTTTAGTACTACCTCTTCAAAGCAACTAGCAACATCTTTTTGAATGCATGGAGCCAACAATTGATCATTTTGACATATAATCAAGTCCCTTAACTCCAAGAAATTTCCTTTGTAAAGAGATGTTTCCGTTTCATCGTGACCATGAAATGCTAATGCACCTTTCAAACAAAATCTACAAGCATCAATTGTAGCATTCAATCGAAGTCGGTTCTCTTTCTTTTTAATATCATCTTGCTTGTGAAGGGCAACTTCAATTGATTGATTTTGTTTCATTAAAGCTTCACAATTCTTAAGTGCTCTATTATGAAAACTATTGACATCACCAATATGCTTTTTAAATCTCTCCGTTTTATTTCAACTACCAAAGCCTTTCTTTACAAATGATTCACTCCCACCTTGGTTCCGAACACAATCTCTACATAAGTAACAACATAAACAAAAAGCTTTATCTGCTTTTATGCTATACTCCAACCAATTTCCATACTTATCGAACCACTTTGGTTTAAAGCTCCTATCTCTACTTCCTATCTCTTTTTCTGGGAATTAATGACCATGTGGTTGACAAGGTCCATTAAGTCAATATTTTCTCCTAATTTCATCTCTTTGATTAGGGTGATATTCTAAAATTGGAATCCTATCTATGGGATCCCAAGGAAGATTATCCAAATCAACTAATTTAGGCATTGAAGAAGTAGGAATCGGTCTTGGAATTTCCTTTTCGACGTTTCTATTTGAAACTTTTCCATTATCACCATGATTTACAGTTGGTTCAACCCAACTAAAGAATTTCAAGATTCCTATTGAAACAAATTTAAATAAAATTATAGAAAAATATTTAATGTATAACAAACACGGTACACAACAAAATAAAACTTTCATCATTTGTTTATTCAACCACTTGCATAAGGTTAAACCTATATTATTCATATTTTAATTCACCAATTCAACAATACTCTTAAATATATAAAGTTACATCCACTAATCTACCATTAACATTTAACAAATTAAAAATTATAAACTATGGTTTACAATTAAAATAAGCACAAAAAATTACCTTCCTCTATTTCCACATGGTGAGTAGAGATCTTATATCATAAAAGATGAGATGCTTGAAGAAATGAAGCCTTGAAACCTTGAATCAATATTATAATTGCAATAGGAAAATAGCTTAGTTTTTTAAGTCAATTAGGAATTAGGAATTGGCAGGAAGTGATGTAGTATACAGCCATATATGAGCTTTTTTTTTTTTTTTTTTTAATAATGGGCTAAATCAATTTAACTATGTGGACTATAGTTAAGAATGGGCTAGGTAATATATGGATAGGGGGCCAAATGATATGGGCTATAAGGCCTAATTAAAAATGGATCATATTTAATACTAGTTGGATTTTTTTGAGTGGGTTCTACAGCCCCCCTAATTGGTCACTGAATCCGCCCCTGGCCACTGACGATAACGCCTAACGATACTATGAATCATAGATGTCATGTGTGAACCTTTATAAATAAATAAAATTATAGGATTGGGGTTTGATTGGGTTTCTATTTTAAGTTCACCTATTTTTAAATTTTTTTATACCTTCATAAATAAAATTATTGGATTAAACATTTCTATTTATTGGTCTTAATCTGCTAGTTGCGTTATTAAAGGCAACTCATACATGTTCTTTCTAAAATCAAACATAAATTTACTAGTGCACTAACAATAATAATAGAACTATAGAAGATCAAATGATGACAAAGCCTTATAAGATAGATCAAGTGTTTTGGTTTAAAATACTCCATTATTTGTGACCTTTTGGCCCAAACCATGGGGTTAAAGCATGTGACGCATAGCTCATATGACTTGACCAAAAACAGGGAACAAAAGCCATTTGATTGCACACCAACCAGAAATTGTGCCACATATGAAGTTGGTGTAAAGATTTGGACCCACAAATATGATACTTTAAAATTTTGATTTAGATTATTGAGCGGACAACCGCACACGTAAATTATTACTAAATCAGTTTATAAGTTGTCATTATAAGTGTGATGAAACTTTAATTCTAATTAAGGATATTTTACAACATTAATCATTAAGTAAGTAAATAATTATAAGAAGACAAAGTATATGCGACGTTGATTCGACAAACATATACATATTTGTCATGCGAAAGAGCAATCAATCATCTTTTCCTTGAAATTCATATGATTAAGGTTACATGATTGTCGTGTAACACCTTATGAGAAATCGTTTACTAGTGTGTAACTTTATTAACTCTTTCATAAGGACACATAACGAATAATAATTCTTTAATGTTTCGCTAATGCGTGCTTAAAATGAGTTAATTGTACTTGATGATGCCCATGGTCTCATATTTTAGTTTAATTAAAAAACACTCAAGGACCTTAGACTACATTTCTCCTTTTAACGAGTAACCTCATTAAAATAAATTCATACATTATTGTAGTATACATTCATACATTTTGTTTTTATAGAAGACATAATAAATTAAATGTACAAGTAAAATGAGACATGTATGATTTTTGGTCGTGTCATGATCATGTATAATGAATAGAGTCATTTTCAAAATTAAGATGTATTATAAGTAGTTTGGTATGAGTTATTGTGCACCAAAACTTGCAATCATTTTGGTTCTAGTTTTACAACTAATTAATGTGGTCGGACACTAAAAAATTAAGATATTTCGTGTTTGGAAAGTATGGTTGTTTGATGTTGGTTGTGAGTGCATAATTCCACCTATAGGTGGCTCCTTTTTAGTCCCTAAAATCTATTTGTTTCCCAAGTTTGAGCAAGTGAAAAACCTCATTACCTAAAAGATAAGGCGAGGTTGTAAACAAACCAAACCTTTGTTCCAACGGTACACAAGGTTTCCAATTTAGATTCCATACATTAGTAGGTTGTGTATCTTGATAGAAAAAAAATGATTATGTATACCATTGTCGTCACAAATTATTTAAAATTGACATATAACAACCAATAAATATCGGTTCTAAGAGCATGTATGCGGAGTGAATATTCATTTTTCAGCGTTGAAGACCTCAACGAGTCAATGCCAAGTTAACCACTCATCACTGGCATTAAAAGTTGGACTTGAAGAAACGTGTTAAACGTTCAAACGTTGTGTTAACAAAAAAAGAAAAAAAAACTTTGCTTTTCTTTTCGATCTGATTGGTCCAACAACATAAATGGTGTTGTTGTTCGTGACATTGTTGTTGTCAATACTGTGAATGATGAGTAGCCACTCTTTGTGTTTTAACGATGAATCATATAAATTATATATAAATTTGTTATTGAAAGCATTATAGTTGTAAACTATGCAATGTAATGTGTACACCATAATTGACTTAGCCATGATTGGTAGTATAATATAATAAATGTCTGACAAGGTCATTTGGCCTAATGATAATACCACCATTAGGCATCAACCAAGGAGTTAATTAGTTAGCTCAATCAAGATTTTTAGAAGAACGTTTACTCTAAGAAATCAATGATAATTTGAATTTAGTAATCGAACAATAATGTATCAGGCTCTTTGTGAATTTTTGGCAACAAGTGTACACTTCAAAAATCAAAACTCAATGATTTTGTGCAACTATTGTCTTATAGCTTAAGCATTATTTATCCTCCTAACACACTTTTAATTAGGTGTATAATAAATGTTTGTTAGATTGATAAGTATGTTAATTACTCCTTTCAGAGGCGTATATTGATTGACAAAAAGCGTCGTGTTAAAAGCCCTTAATGATACTAAGACACATGGCTATGATCATTAGTAGATGGGACACTACTTTAATGGAAAAGATTATGTCTAAGTGCATGATTAAGAGGTTTAAACTAAACGCAACAATAATTATGAAAATGAAGTGACTATAGTTGTTGGATAAATAGATTGACAAGTCCCATAATACTTAATTATGCACTTAATTTTGTTGGTAAACGAAGATGAGAGGATTGAGATTGTGAGAATTAAAAGTTGTAATCCTGCGAAATCTTTTAAAATGCTCGTGCCTTCTAATGTGTGCTACAGTGGGTATCCACAAATACAATACTACATAAAGCCTGTGTGGATCAAATAGTTGGACTATAGTATAACACGGAGTCACGGAGACTAATACATAGGGCTATCGACAAGTAGAAAATGATTTGGACGAATCAAACACCAATAAAAAATCAACGCCATTTCTTTTGTATTTTATTGGTGCGGTCACTATACAAGTCACTAGAATCATTTAAGTGGGGTATGGTTTTGTTATGTGCATTATCCACTTGTACATTTTTTGTTGTACATTTCTACACCAATTATAGCCAGACACTTGAGAACAGGACCCGTCCATTGAGTCAACCAAACACGCAATGTGATACATCAATTTTTTCGGGTTTTTCAAAGGTGAATGTACTGTTATGTGCAAATTTACGGTTGTTAATGAGTCTGATAATTAATGAGCTAATCAAGTTTGATATGGTTTAACTCGAATTCGAGGTTGAGGTTGAGGGTACTCTAGGTACACTCAAGTTGAAACAAAAATTACTACCCGATTAGTTTCATGAGTTGAGTTGAAAATTTTATTATTTGACTCGGCTTGCTTGAAAATTCATTTAGTTTCTAGTCGAATGAGCTAATCGAACTTAACGAGTCGAAGGAGACTAGTTTACCTTAGAATTTTGTATATTTAGAATTTTGTATATTTAAAACATTAAATAAAAGTAAGTAATAAATTTGAATCAATACCACAAGTATAAAAAAACTTAGAGTTTGAAAAAGTAGTTCACAAAAAATCTCTCAATAACTAAACGAGCATCGAATTTCAGCTCGAACAATAACGAATTATTCGAACTCGAGTTCGAACATAATTTTGAACATTTATTCGAGTTCGAGTCTAGCTCAAGCCGCTCAATTAATAAATAAGTCGAGCTCGATTTTTCTGATATTCAACTTGATTCGGTTCGTTAATAACCATATGAGACACTCCAATTTCAAGTTAAATTATAACAACTTTTAATTCAATGCAGAAGAAAAAAAGGTTCTTCAAGTGGATACTAATAATAGATGGCAAGAAAGGATTTGATTTCATACATCATTTGTTTGTTTTTATACCGAATGAGTAAATTACCTTCTTTTTGGAAATTGTTTTACATTGAATTCTACTGGTTACACAATTGAGTTCCTCGTGTTCTATTATGTCCATATGACCCGAGCCCAAAAAGGCGAAAACCGGTCAAATTGAACCCAAACTGTCAAAAAACCCAAACCTCTGATTAACAAAACACTAGCCAGATTTACTGTGGTGGTCGAGTAGTCAAAAACCGAATTGAACCGAACCAAATTAAACAACTTGATTCATATGAAGTAAAACTTGCATCTTACTTTAAACAAAAACCTTTTTGTACATAGGGAGAGTACTCCACATCTATCAAACCAAAGTTAAACTAATTTAACTATTATCTTCTCCTTGCCACTTCCAAACAATATCTTGTAGGGCAGGTCGAACATCATCTTCACAAAACTTTTTATATTCTAACGTATCGCCGGCGGACTTTGAAAACTCGACAACCGCCACCTGGGGCGCGACCTCAAACACTTCAACCGTAACTGCCAACTTCCCTTTTCGGCCCTCCGATATCCCCTGCATCTTCACCTTATATTCACTTAGCTTCGAGCTCGATATCTTGAAGTTCAACTTCTTAGCAACTAATTCAAGTTTACCAACAATTGATGAAGCTGAGCATCTAGAAGTAAACAATGAACCCGATTTTCGCCTACTTTCAAACATACTGGATAAGTCAAACCCTGATGACATCGCTGAAATAAACTCGAAAGCGTTGTAAAACGGAGGTGAAGACTTTATTTTTGTAACTTCAGGTTCGGGCTCAGGCTCGTTTTCTTTGATAGAAAAGGTTAATGGTCTTTGAAACCCTTTCAGGAACCACGGTGATCTCATGATGGCCGGGATCGTGATCCTACGTGATGGATCAACAATTAAAATCTTGGATATCAACCTTCGTGCATCGGATGAAATCCACGGTGGATACTCGTACTCCGCTTTGAAAATCTTTTTATACATATGCATCAAATTTTCATCTTGAAACGGTAAAAAACCCGCTAACAAAACATACAAAATCACCCCACAAGACCAAATATCCGCTTTGGCACCATCATACCCTTTCCGCCTTAAAACTTCGGGTGCAACATACGCCGGTGTGCCACACTGGGTATGTAACAACCCATCGTTTCTTAATTGTTCGGGTAATGAAGATAACCCAAAATCCGACACTTTTAAGTCACCATTTTCGTCTAGTAACAAATTCTCCGGCTTTAAATCACGATGAGAGACCCCACGACTATGACAAAAATCTACCGCGCTGATTAATTGCTGGAAATACTTTTTTGCTGCGTCTTCTTTTAACTTTCCTTTTAAAACTTTGGCGAAAAGCTCACCACCGGTGACATATTCCATCACGAAAAATATTTTCCGTTTTGTTGCCATAACTTCTTTTAATTCAACGACGTTTGGATGCCTAACAAGCCTCATAACCGAAATTTCACGAGTAATTTGATCCATCATACCTGAAAAAATATAAACTCAATTAAAATACTTAAATTTTTGTATAATTACTAATTTTTCATGGGTATATATCATAAACGTGCAAGGATAGAGTGATAAAGAAATTTTTTTACTACTTTTGTAAAGTTGGTTCCTAAATAACTAATGAGACTGTTTTGCACGGTTCTGACAAATATTTGGTTCTTAGTTGATCCTGATATAATAAGTTTTTATATAAATAAATTATAATTATAATTATATGAAGAAAGATTGAAGATGAATAACGAAGTACAAAATCTTATTGAGTACCTTCTTTACGAACTTGATCTTTCTTAATCACTTTAATCGCAACACTTTCCGACGTTACAAGATCCTTAGCGTGATAAACCTTAGCAAACGTCCCTTGACCCAACAACCTCCCCATCTCGTACTTTCCGAAAATAATATTCCGGCCAACGCGACAATTCTCGACACAATCTTCCATCTTTTTTGGTTTTAATCTTTAAAAATGGGCGTTTGGATGCTAATGACTTAATTAGAGTTGTAGGGTGGGTATGTCTCCATATTAGAGATGGAAGTATATTCTGTTTAGGATTTTAGGCTAAGTTTTTTTGTTGAATTTATGAAAGGGGAAAGCCACATAAAATGGGGGATTTAAAGCAAGTGTGTTGGCAAAAAGGGCCCCAATAGTGTGAGCATGTTTGTTTACTGATGATTGGAGGACATAGTTTCGCTGGATATACAAATTGCGACCACAAGGTCCATAACCCATGGTTTTTCACATTATTGGTGACGAATCTACCACTTGTTGTTTGTCACGTGTCATGATACCAATTTATACACACCTACTTGGTTTTCATTGTTTTTCCCATAATGATGATGATTGTAGTTTTTAAGTGTGGGATTTGCACTTGATTAAGTAATTTCTTGTTTTTATATTGAATTTTGCTATGTTAGTATTTATTGAATATAGTTAAATTTGATGCATTCGATATTATTAATACGTGACGTTGGATTAATAGTGCTAATGAGTGGCCATTATGGCATTATGAAACCAGATCGATAAGAGTAAGGGGAGTGGATGGCGTTTTTGACTTTTAACGCTGGAACTTGAAGTTTAACCACTCCTTGTCGAAGTTATGTCCGAAGTTAAAGTCGAAAGTTGAGGGTGGAATGTTGATTTTTCAAAGTTGTAGTTCTTTCCTTTTTTTTCCTTTAATTTGATTGGTTCAAAAACATTCCGTGGAACCCTTTTAATAATAAGTTTAATATTGATTTACCCCCTAAAAATCGTACCCAACGTTAAACTCAGTTTGAAGTTTAACACCGAGTTTAATATTGGACCACTCCACGAGTTCTAACAAGGCACTTTCAAGTAATGACGTAGAAGAAAAATACAGCAAGTCATATTTACTTAGCACATGTAATTTACGACAACTCAAAAAGATCATTCAAAAATGTTCCATTCACTCAGTAAAACCTTCGATCGGCTTCGCGACCTATCTTATTAATATAATAAGAATTAAGGGCCTATCTAAGGATGTGTTTATATAAACAATTTTGAAATACTCATTTATTAAAAAAATATATGAAAAAACAGAGTTTTGCTCATTTTTATGGTGGATATCTTTCTTCCATCATTTTATTTTAATTTAATTTAATTTAATTTAATTTAAAATATAAAACGAATAATCTCTTTACAATATTATTTAAAATTTAAATTCTTTCTCTTCTATTATCTCCTTCATAGTATATTTATGATGTCATAAATGGAAATCCATATATGTCGATGGACAAAATAATGCATATGCATTGCATCGAATCAGTTTAATATTCATACTAAATCTCTGATGTGCCATGACCATTTGTTACGAAGAGACAAGGGAGATGTAGAAAGTTTTTACGTGAAATGTTTTTTCATATAACAAATTTACATATTTTTAATCGTTATTGTTATTATTGTTATGTTATGTTATTTGTTTATATATCATCCAAAGAAAATTTCAGGTTTATTCTATCACAATATACTACTCCTTCAGTCAAATTAAAAGGTCGAACAACAAAAAATTCAATTAATGATAAGATAATAATGACATATTTGTTCTTATACTGACTTTATATATATATATATATATATATATATATATATATATATATATATATATATATATATATATATATATGGTAGAGTTCCAGTGAGAACACTTTAAAAATAAGAATGGCTAAGAACACCTCAAATGCACACATATATAAAACAAAATCATTAGATTCACACTCATACATCTCAAATATGCAAAGAAAAATTGATGCATATTTTTAAAAATGCACAAAAATCGAAAAAACGCTTGATGCACAATTATCTCTATAGATGTGCATCAATCGTTTTTTCGATTTTTGTGCATTTTTAGAAATGTGCATCAATTTTTCTTTGCATATTTGAGATGTATGAGTGTGAATCTAATGATTTTGTTTTATATATATATATATATATATATATATATATATATATATATATATGCATTTGAGGTGTTTTTAGTCGTTCTTATTTTAGAAGTGTTCTTATTTGATCCAAACTCTCTCTCTCTCTCTATATATATATATATATATATATATTTAAAATGAGTTATTAAAAGTAATAAATGAAGGTAAATTTGGAAGTTTAATGATATTTAATAATTTTTTTATTTTTTTACAAATAGACAAAAAAATTTTAAAAAACATATATAAATAGTAAAGTGAAAATTTTTTTGAGACGGAAGAAGTAAACATCTTACTAATGTTTTTTTCGTTCAATTTTAAATTTTTTAAAAAATTGTACGTTTTAAAAGATAATTAATGAAAATTCTTAAACTTATTATTCTACCGATACTTGTTACTCTTAATTAATAATTAAAAAATAATTTCAATTAAAAAATGCGTTGATGATGGTGGCCATATAAATGGGACGGATGAGTATATGTTTCAGGACAAGTTTGTAAATATCTACCGTATAATTAGGTCGACAAAAAATTGGTTTTGGCAAATAAGCGTAATATTGTTCTCCATGAGTTTTTAAGAGGTGGATTAGGTCGGCTTAAATATTAAATATATTGATTGCTCAATGGGTACTTATGTTTGTTCCAAGTTTGTAATCCACTTTCTTAGATGATTTTTTTGGTACGTGTTTTTAGTGCGCGTTTAGTTACGGAAAAATATCTCCATTTTTCTTTTTTTTTCTTTTTATAGAGTTTATTGTCCCTTGAAAATCATAAGGGGTTTAGACAACGCGTTCAAATGTAAGAGATGGAGTTTTCATCTTTCATATTAGAAAAACTATAAAACCTTAAATCATATATTTCATTTTCTTAGAAAAATCCTCCAGAAAACTACAACTTGAACGCGTTTTCTAATTTTTCAGTTTTCTTATAAAATTTTCTAGAAAAATTGAGGATTTTTTCGTAACTAAACGCGCCCTTAGTTTGACGGGGCACATTTAGAAGGATATATTTTCCATCGTTTTGTTAACTTGTTTAATTTTCATAATTTACATAACTTCATATCAAAAATTCAAACTTATAAGCTATCGAAATTAAAAGTAGTGTAGATAGTATTGGATTTCAAAAAAATAAAATAAATAAATAAATAAAAATCGATGGAAAGGACAAACTCAATTACGTTAATTTAGTGTGAGTTACATTATAGTTAAAAACGCGTTGAGGGAAAAGACAAATTCACTTTGTTGAGGGAGGACTCACTAAGGTTTGACCTGAGATACATTTAAATTTATTATTTTTAAAATTATATATCTTTTTTTATTGTATACAACAATACTAATATTCAATTACGTTAAAAATGGGTATAAAGGTATGAATTAACATTTTCATATCTTGCTTAGGCACCCGGTGATGGATTTTTGAATGACAAAGCAACCATACAATGTCACACGGTCAATTTACTTATTATGATCGAGCTTATATATATATATTTTTATACTAATATATAAAGCATTTTCATATTTTATATTTAAAAACTTTTAAAATTTAAGACTCAATATTACTATATTTAACTTATGTAATTCTCATCTTATAACAAATTTATCATTTTTATATTTTTCACTCTTCACTAATGTATCCTAAATAGGAGAAAGCTACCATTATATTGAGTAACCATCATTGATAATCTATCAGTGAATAACAAACATCGTCAAGTCACGATTTTTATAATAAAAGTTGTTATTACGCTGTATGGCGCATGTATTACGCTAGTAATTAATAATATAATAATATGCATATAATAAATAAGTTTAAATTGCATTTGACTGTCTAATAAATGCAATGAATTTTTTTTATATGTACGATGCATATAATAGTAAAAATGATAAGATTTGATATATTTCTGATTTAATTAATCCTAAATTATAATTATAATGTGATTTATTCCTAGACGAAGACAGACTAAACAAACTTCTTTTTTATTTTGTATTTTATTCAATCAATTGATTGATGATTGATTATATCTTAGAACACTTTTATCAATAATATTCTTTGATCGATAATTGAGATTAACAAGATATAATTAATTAAACTAACGGCACCATATAAAATTATAAATTAATAATATGATCTCGAATAAAGTATATATAAAATATTAAAGTAAATAGTTTATTCACATGCATGCTCAATACATAAATATATTTTATTTATTTTAATACTTTGAGTTTTTTACATGTCAATATGTCATTCCATTATTACGCATAGTTTCCCTCCAAAAATGTGCAAGCGAAATCTAATTTTTTTAGGTCACCATTATGAGTTTAGGGCCGAAAACGGGGGCAATTAAACGGTATATTCGTAGCAGTTAGGGTTATGGATTTTCAGTTTTTCTTTCTTTTTTCTCTTACAGATAGTCAGAGAGAACAACTAGTCAAATTACAACCATCTTTAACTGCTGAGTCAACCTGTCGAAGTCCTTTAGGCTTTAACATCGTTATTGAATGTAAAATTATATTAAATTAGTCTCATTTTAGCTATGTTGCTAAGTTTTTAGTTAAATCTAACATGCCGTTTGAATTAAGAAGTTACATACAATTGTTCAGCCACATCACAATGCTCTTCCTTGAACCTTTTTTTCTCTTTATCTTCTTAAAGACACGAGGATCGTTACAAAGAGGTGTTATTCAAATCGAGTTATTCGAATTCTATTAGTTCACAATTTAACCAGTAAATCAAACCGAATAAGTTCATGTTATTCCAGTTCGTGTTATTAGGATTCGGATAATCGAATAAGTCAACCCGTTTAACTAATTCAATTTGTGTCAGGTGAGTTATACGAGTTCGGGTATTTTTTGACACCCCTTGTCATGTCACTTTCTTAGGTATATGATATATGTGGGGTCATATTTCCCTTTATTTTGTTTTCTTTTGATTCAGATATTTCTTAATTACTTTTTTTATATATATGCAACTCGCATGCCTCTCTTGTTTTTGTTAGATCGACTTGTTTTTTTATAAACAAAAAATATAAATTATATAGAACATATTTAATATTGTTACCATTTTTTTCAACTAAGTCGATAATTTAATCTTATCCTTACAGCTTAACCACATTATCTAAAAAATGTTATTTTCCTTTTGTCTTCATCTATATTTTATCAAATTATCAGATTTACTTCTATCTATCCACTTATCCATTTGACCAACATTATTGTTCAACTTAAAACATCAACATCAAAATTTAGTCTTTGTACTTCATTTTATCTTGTTGGCTACTATTCCCTACCATTTGGGCAACAATGAACAAAAACTCTAGTCTATACCCAGCAACTAAGAACAATCATAATCCGAATATGACAATTTTAGCTTGTTATTAGTTAGTATAAATTGCTAAAAATGAATCGAGCGTAACGATAATAAGAACGTTTATTAAAAATTTACTACTACATTCGCGCAAAAGATAAGGGTCCATGTTCTATATACGAAAATAGGCAACATATACACAAGTTTCATGAAAAACAGATTAAAAAAAAAAACAGGACGCAATGTACTTATGTTGTAGTTATTTTGTAAAGCACTCTCCTAAAGATATAACCATGAATCAAGAATGCAAACTTTTCTAACAAATTTAATCTAAGCAAGATCATAAGTGGTGATCATTTTAGCCTAACAATGGCTCCAAACATGAATCGTGAAAGCGGAAGCAGAGTGAGTTTTAGTACTTTACCGCCGATGATCCCCCGGAGATCTTGGTCACTAGATCCGAATACTGCCAATTAATTTCCTTTCCGGATAGAAGAAGATCCACCGCATCATTTGGAAAGCCGATTATATCAAGTGTTGTCTTCCACACAAAGCGCGAAATCTCCAAGTTTTGTGCTTCTTTGCTAGGAATCATAGTCTTACAATTGCAAGCCACATAGGGACAAACAGGCCATTCTTCCGCTTTCAACTTCTCACAGTACTCTTGAATCTCATCAAACACAGCCGCATACAAAACGCTTCTAGATCCTTCTACAGCGTTATATAAGAACTTCGGTAGGACTTGAAATGCAATCTGAATAATTCTTGGAAGATCCCTAACCACATTCGTACGAACACTCCCAGGGTCCACACATATCACATCAATTTTGGTATCTTTAGGAATGCTTTTATAAAGAACATTGTTAAACATAGTTTGCGCTAGTTTACTCCTTGAGTACCCTCTTAAGCTAGTAAACTTGGTTATCTTTCTATCAAAGTTTAGATCCCTTGTGTCGACAAAACCAATGGCGTGCATTAAGGAATTCACATTCACGATTCTACTTGGAGCACCGGCTTTTAAAGATGGTAAAAGTAATAGCGAAAGCAAAGATGGTGCCAAGAAGTTAACTTGCATGTGCATTTCATATCCATCAGTTGAAAACATTTGAGGCTTTCCCATTGAGAAGATACCCGCGTTATTAATAAGAATGTTCAAAGGCTTCCTTTTTGAGTTCCACGTGTTCGCAAATCTTCCAACGGATAAAAATGAACCAAGGTTAAGTTCCATCACATCAACATTAAGTACTTCAATAGGAGATTTTTTTCGCAATTCCTGTTGCCATTTCTGGACCAATTTATGAGCTAAATCAGTGTTTCTTACTGCCATAACAACATGTGCTCCTGAATGTGCTAACTGTCGAGCTATTTCAAGTCCAATTCCACTAGTCGAACCAGTAACAATGCAGACGATACCATTGAGGGGAGGCAGAGGCAACGGGTTTGGCAAATGTCTTGACCAATATTTCTCAAAAAATGTCTCGAGAACCAAACGGTACCATCCTTTGAGCCATTCTATCCAACCCAAATCTAGCCTACCTTTCTTAGCCGGTGAGAACGAAGGTACTGAATCCATCTGTTTATACCAAGATTCATACATGCATTATATATTGAGAACAATACTTTTAAGTTATCAGTAATATTAGCATTATTATGTATATCGTGTATATATGGAATGCATATCACAGAGATGTTTATCCTTTAGTTAGTTAGGATACTATGTATTTTAGATGATATCTCAATTGTATATATAGGTCTTGGCTATTCAATAATAAACACACGGTTGATCTCTTTCATGGTATCAGACCTACCCTTCCACTAAACCCTAGATCGCCTACTTTTCTTCTCTTCTTTTTTTTTTTTTTTTTCTAAGATCCTATGGCGGAATCCAAATTTCATCCTGCCATCTCTATTACAAACATAAAAAATGTCATTCCCATCACACTTGAGATGGAGAACAGTCAATACTCCTCTTGGGCAGAATTATTCAAAATTCATTGTAGGGCATATCAAGTTCTTGATCACATCATCCCCCCACCACCATCTTCTTCTACCTCTGCACCAAAAGACAAAGAAACACAACCCGTAACTAATCTAGAGTCTTGGTCTCGGTTGGATGCCATCGTCCTTCAGTGGATTTATGGCACCATCTCTAATGACCTCTTGCACACTATACTTGAACCTGACACCACTGCTGCCAAAGCATGGACAAGCTTGAAAAATATTTTTCAAGACAATAAGAATTCTCGAGCCGTTTATTTGGAACACCAATTTACTAACATTCGCCTTGACAATTTTTCCTCAGTTTCTGCATATTGTCAAGAGCTCAAGATGATTGCTGACCAACTTTCAAATGTTGGAGTAATCGTCCAGAATCAACGTCTTGTCCTGCAATTAATTGCTGATACCATGAAAGAGATCAACCGTGTGTTTATTATTGAATAGCCAAGGCCTATATATACAATTGAGATATCATCTAAAATACATAGTATCCTAACTAACTAAAGGATAAACATCTCTGTGATATGCATTCCATATATACACGATATACATAATAATGCTAATAAGTAACAACAAATAAACAGAACGGAAAAAATCCTACTTTCTTGATATCAGCATTCCATTATATATGGGTCATAAATCATGCATCTAATTCTCTTTTTATATGTATGCATCAGATGAAAGTTATACTCCACATTCAATCAATTATCACCAACAGAAGAAAGTCAATAAATATCAATATCTAATCATATTAATGGTGGCCAATTACAATATATTGTCATCGCAAGTTACACAAAATGGTTGACGATCGATGATTGAGCATCAACATTGGCACATCAGTCGATTAATATTACATGTTTTTGATCACATTCTTGATCCAAATAAGATAAAACCCCAGCAAATTTAAGATATTTCAATCACAAATAATGAATTATGTTCAATCTACGGTAAATTAAGAACTGATAAGAGAAATCAACCTTTTAATGATCACAAAAACGTTGATATTGAAGCGTTCGAGAATGTTATACGTCTAATATAATATCAAATTATATGAAGAGAATTGAAGTGAAGAAAATGATTGTAACACAATTAGAGTGAAAGTGTTGCATGAGGGGAGAGAGATCGGTCTTGTGAAGTTAGTTACTCTTGTTCCGAAATATCCGGTACAAGACTCGTTGCTTAAAACCGGTTTGGAACCGAACCGGTTTTGAAGGGTAAAAAACCCTAACCGATTGTAACCGGGTTGGAATCGGTTCGGGTTCAAAAACCGGTTTGTAACCGGTTTACCCATATAATTCGGGGTTTTTTCGATCGTTGAGCGTTTTAGGGAAAAACAACGTATTCTTCAAAAAAAATTCGATAGAATGTTAGTACATTAGGTATGGAAACATAACTTAACAATAACTTAAAAAAAGTCTTCTAAATCTTCATAAAAATATTATTGAAACCAATAATTCTATATAACTCAATCTTCTTCGAGCGTTAAGCGTTTTAAAGAAAAACAACGTAATCTTCAAATTTTTTTCGATAGAATGCTAGTACATTAGGAATGGAAACATATCTTAACAATAACTTAAAACAAAGTCTTCTAAATCTTCATAAAAATATTCTTGAAACAAATAAGTCTTCATAATCTTCAAAATCTTCAACTTTTATTAATCTTCAATTCTTCTAACATCTTCAATTTGCGTAGTCTTCAAAAGTCAAAATCTTCTTCGGAGGTAGCCTCTCGCGAAGCTTCATCGAGAGCAATTTCTTCATCGGAAAGTGATATTGCCATACCCGCTTCCACCTCAATATCGTGTATATCTCCTTCGTATTCCAATTCACCTTCAAGACTTGAAACATTTTGTATACGTTGTGCGGCGTCTAAGTGATCCTTCAAGCAAATACACATCTCTAATGAGGCCGATGTGAGTCTTGTTCTTCGTATAGATAATACCCTGCCACTAAGAGAAAAAGTGGATTCCGAAGCTACCGTAGAAGCTTGGACAGTTAGTAAATCTCGGTCATAATGGTTAGAATGGGAAATTGAGATTCCCTCCCTTTCCATCAAGCCAAAATATCAAAATATGCGAATTCTTCGGGTCCCATTGAGGCTAAAAAATCTGTTCCGATATATCTCCCGTATTCGCTAGTGGCATTTTGGTTACCATCACCCCTTGCCCGTTTATGGTTTTCTTGTCTTAAACTATTATATAAATTAATCATTGGATCTCGGGAAAAAGATGAACCAAACATTATGGAAGCCGAACTAGAAGAAACCATTGTTGTTGAACTATATTTTTGAAAATAATGACCAAATAAATCTTTAAAAGATTTGTTAAAAGATTCTTTTGTATTTTGTGCAAAAAATGGGTTCTCATCATTCAAATCCAAATCGTTACAAATGTTATCGATAAGCAATTCCACCCCGGAAATGTTCAAACATGGGTTTAATGCGGCGCTACAAGTAATTACCGGTGGAATCTCTTTAAAATATTTTCGTAGTTTTGCTTTCATGGGAGTCACCATTATTGCATATACATTACCACAAAATTCGTATTCGCTTAGTTTTGAACTCATTAAAAATATTTGATTAAGTACCAAATGACTCGTGGGATAATAAACACCCGATAATAAAGTAGTTGCGGTTTTAAAAATTTTGAGCAATTCGGTTATCTTTTGAATAACCTCCCAACATTCGGAGGAAAATGGTGTTGCAAGACCTTTTTGAACAAGTTGATCATGAAAAACGTATAAAGTGTCGCGTTGGCGTAAACCACATACAAACATGTTGTAAGTCGAATTCTATCTTACGGGCATGTCCCAATTAGGGGTTAAAAAATGGAATCCGTTTCCTTACACAATCTCATATAATGTTTGTATCTAGCCTTACCCGAACAAAATATATCTTGTAACATAGTTTTATACGCGTTTTTTACTACGCTTATTTGTTCAACCGCTAGTCCGTCTTGCACAACCAAGTTAATGATGTGTGCAACACATCTACTATGGTAGAAAATGCCTTTCAAAGGTGGTTCGTATTTTAGTATTAATCTTTAAACGGCGTTTGTATTATTAGTCGCGTTATCAAACGATATTGAAAAAACCTTTTGTTCTATTTTAAACATTTTCATTACATTTCGTAACATGTAAAATAAGTTTTTACCCGTGTGAGGATAGTCAAAGTTTTCAAAAGCAATGGTACGTTTCATCATTTGCCAAGTTGCGGGATCAACCCAATGCGCAGTAACACAAAGGTACGAACCGGGCAAACCATGAGGAGCCAACCAAACATCGGTTGTTAATGATACACTTGTATTTAAGTTTCCAAAACCGATTATTAGTTGACTTTTAACATTTTTCCACAATCTGAAAGCATCACGTCTAAGAGTAAGACGACTTACATGATTATATCGCGGTTGAAGAGTATTTTGAATGACCCTAGTAAGTCGAGGGTTGTCGAAGTGGTTGAACGGCAAAGCTTCTTGAATCACAAAGCCGACAAATGCTTCTCGACACCGCTCCGCTTCGTATGCAAAAATACCCCCATCCCGTAACATGGTTGCTTGACCCGACTCCGGATTACTTTTGACTCCATCACGATACTTTGTAGCATGTGATTTCAACGTTGAGCTGTAGTCGGCTTTCAAAAATTTCCCGCAACGTTTACAAAATGCCTTAGTCGAACCATCCGAAAACAACACTTTGTCGTAATTACACCAAATCTCCGGATTTCGTTTGGTTACCAAAACTTGAACAAAAGTTGGTGCATTTGAAGAACCAACACCGGCGGAAGTTGAAGAAGATTGGGTTGCCATTTTGAGAGCGTTTTGAGATCCGTTAGAGAGCGTTTTGAGACTTTCGTACGTAAATCATAAGCGTTTTGAGTGTTTAAAGACTAGAATGAGCAAGATTGAGTGTTGTGACTAAACCATACCCAAGGTATCTATTTATACTAATTTTAAGATAGCAAAATGGTAAAATAAACACAAAAAATCGCTCCAAAACAGCTATTTTTTCAAAAAAACGGCTATATTCAATCAGCTCCAAAAATCGGTTCCAAACCGGTTTCCAAACCGGTTCGTCAACGGAAACATCCAAACCGGTTCCCAAACCGTCAGTTTTTGTAAAAACCGAACCGGTTTTTGTCAAAACCGGTTTTGACCGGTTTCGGGTTTGGTTTTTTTCGGTTTCGATTTCCGAACCGGTTTTTTTGGTCACGCATAATACGGAGTATTAATTTTGGTCATTTAATGTTTCTTTATTTTGTTTTGATAATTTTTATTAAAAAGTACTCTGTATATTTTTAGTTATTTAACTCGTACTCCTTCCGTCTCAAAATAATTGTCAAACTTAAAAACCATACAATTTAATAAAAACATAATCATTACTGTTTTCTCTTTTCTTATATTTTTTTTAATAAAAACATACTTTTAGGGATTGGCTTTGTTATATTTGATTAAAGTATTTCATCAACTATGATTATAGAGTTGTTGATTATTAATTTGTTCGTGGCATAAGTAGTGTTAGTACTTCTAAATATCTGGTTATTTTATGCTGACATTGTCACTCATTGAAAAACAATACAAGTATACAACTATATATATATATCTATATATATATATGCTAAAGGAGTATAAAAGAAAGTTCCAGAATTTGCCACGTAAGCATAAATGTCACGTGTCAATTTCTTAACTTCAGTTAACAAATTATTTAATTAATATTGTATTATTATTTTATTATTTTATAATAAATAATAAATATAAATACTACATATAGTATAATAATATGGAAAGAAGAGTTATATACGAAAACAAAGTCCTATAAATTATTTAATTAATATTATTTTATAAAATATGTACTACAGTTATCATTTAATATGTAATATCTAAAATAATTCTAATAAATTACCGTGCATTCTTTAAACTAGTTATATATATATATATATATATATATATATATATATATATATATATATATATATATATAAGTGAATTATTAAAATTCAGTGAATTATTAAAATTCATATCTGCACTGTGGTACGAGAATTGTATTATCGATGATTGTGCCTCAACATTGCTACTTAATCACCTAAAAGGCTTTTTTCGCAAATTCCAATTAATCTAACATTTTTTCAGCAATGATTTCATAAACTGTTTTAGGCAGTTTCTTGATCACGGATCTTTATCCAGATGAGATAATATAAAACTCTAGCAAATTCACATATTTTAATCACAAGAAATATTTTCAAATTTAATCACAAAGTGAAGGAAAATAAAGAACTCGGAGAGATTAACCTTTAACAGGTTATGAAAACCGTTGATATCAAAGAGTTCGAGGATGTTATATGTTGAAGGAGATCATTGGGTTCGATTATGCGGAGAATATTGAAGTGAAAGAAAAAGAATGTAACAAATTTTAATAAACTTATAGAATATGATGGCCCTTTGTATCTTTTTGTTTTTAATAGTTTGCTTATTTCCAAAAAAAAAAACTTATAGAATATGAAAGTTTTGTCATATGTTGTGTTTATTGAACATTGGTGTGGCTACTTTAATCTACTTTCACTTGCTTTGAGAGTGCACTTTCATCTCTGAAAATAAAGAAAATTGTGCTTGTATTTGCACAGACGGAAGTAGGTCAGTATGAACCAATAAATCTGGTTTTGAAACGATAGCTCCACATGAGGTCATTAAAATCCTTTTATACATGAATGACCCTACTTGGGCTATATTTTACCTCTTGGAGATTCAATGGGTAAAGTTAAAACAATTAGCCAAAATGAAATCGAGTCATTCAAGTTTATTCAAGCTAACAAAACCTTATTATTTGCTTTCTCCAACACGATATCATAGCATTATAATTGTAATACTATATTGCAAACATAGTTTTACATATTAATCTTTCGTATGATAAGAAAAAAATCAACGAGAGAAACAACTGCTTGCAAGCAACATGCCCTGACCTCTTTTGACCCATTATCTACCTGCTTGATTTACCCATTTTGCCACTTTTAATTATCACAACCTCAAAATTGACATATCAAGTGGTTTGTCCAGGGGCGGACCTACGTTATAGAAAGCGGTGGCACGTGGCACTAGTCAATTAAGCCGACTTAGTGTAAAATTAGCTGAAAAGTCATTGGTTCTTTAAAAGTGCTACCACTCATATTTAGACAGTGCAACTCAGTGTTTAAATAAACTTAAAAAAACTTCCAAGTGAAGTGAGTTTTAAATTTTTTGTACAACCGACGACTAAATTTTCTGAGTCCGCCTCTGAGTTTGTCTTAGAATTTTTAACTGTTTTAAGATTAAATTATAATGTAAAAGGATTTGCTAACCATATAAGAGCAAAAATTTCAATTTCAATTGTTTAGGGTTTAGCTTAGCAATCTCAGACAAACATGCTCGAGTATGTTTACACTTAAAGGAACATTCATGCTACAATAGTAAATTCATCTAGCTCAAAGTGGTCTTGCTAAAGCAGGTGCTACATTTTCAACCCTTCAGTGGGAATAGTGGAGGCGATGAAGCTGGTTTCTTTTTCCTGTAATTTTTTTCGTGGAACAGCTTGTGGATGGAGTTTAGGTGATTACAGTTGTGAATTTTTTGTTAAATATTGAAAGATGATCTTATTGATTGAATAAAAGAAATTACAAGATCCTAGATTTATAGACTAAACAAACTTGATAGACAAGTAAACTAATTCTAATTAGAAACTAATTCGAACTAATATAGATAACTATTGACTAAACATAATCACTAATAAATCTAAATAATATATATTCTAATATTTATCGGTGGCAAGGTGTTTTAAATGGTTAATATTGCCTTTTTATGGAAACTGATTATCATGTTTGATGGCCCGTGAATGGAGTGGGTACAGGCTTTTAGCAACGTTTTCTTGCCACTTGACCAAGTTGCTGGCACTAATAGAAAAATTTAAAAAGGTCGAAATATATCCATAATTACTCTATTTAGTTTTGGTTAATTAATGTTGTAATAAAAAAATTATCGTTATTTATAAAAATTAAAAGGAAAAGTGCGATGGAATGCATTTAACTTGATCTGAATGTCTATTGTGTATATCTTACTTACAGGTAGTGTTTTTAATGCATGAAACCTGTAAATTAGCTCTAGTGTATGTACTTTTTGACCTGCCGAGCCCTTAACCGGTTACTAGTTGAATTTTTTTTTAAAATGTATATGTGGCTTGACACGTCATAAATTATCTGGGGAAAAGTGCCTTGGAATGCATTCAACTTGACCTGAATGTCTATTGTGTATATCTTACTTTACCTGATATGAACACTACCCGTAAGTAAGATACACACAGTAGACATTCAAGTCAAGTTGAATGCATTTCAAGACACTTTTCCCTGATGAGGTGCAGTGATGATTTGACGTCTGACATGTCATCGAAATAGTGCAACCGGTGTCACATAGGTAAAATACATACAATAGATCTAATTTACAGGTTTCATGCATTAAAAACACTACCCGTAAGTAAGATACACATAATAGACATTCAGGTCAAGTTGAATGCATATCACCGCACTTTTTCCAAAATTAAACTGAACCATGATATTCGGCTAATTGCATATCATTCAGTTTTAGAGGTTTTGTTTTTATAAGCTGTTGCTGCGCTTATAAAATAAAAATGGATTCACTGATCATTTTCATCTGAGTCATCACATTGAAATATCCCCAAGGGTCAGTATTTAACTACTCCTTAACAAAAATGGTTGCTAACAATGTATTTATATTTTATATACTAATACTATATACAAATGAATTCTTGATGTATTACAAAATTTAATATGTAAGCCAAATAAATTAATAAAAGTGTAATTTAAATCCTCCCGGTGGTTTGTCAAAGATTCCACCGATTGTCTTGAGTTTCAAAAAGTATTTGAATAGTTCATTTTCTGAAAATTTATATATGGACAGTTCAAAAATTAACAATCCATTACTTTCAAATGTTAACTAACTCTTAATAAAGTTTCTTGTTAAAAAGAAGTACCGTTGTAATTATCTAACTAATAATTTTTTTATATATTATCAGGCCAATTGTGCGAAAGAACACTACAACAAATGCATAAAATACTCATAATTCGACAGTGAGCACTTGTCATGCTCGCAATAAATGACTACATCTCTATATGTGCGACACTAAGTAGTTTCTAAATTGTTGGCCCAAAGATTGACACGCCAATAAACGTGTTATATTTTTGGAAAGTTAACTATACATGTGCATTGAAATAAATTGAAATTTCGTTATCAAAAGTTCAACTTATTACTTCTCATCACATTTGTATTAAAAATATGTTTTACCCCGCAAATTTATGGGTTATAATCTAGTTGTACTTATAATATATATTGTATTAAGCTAATTACTTTCATTTGCATATGTACATTGGTATCACAGAATTGGTATTGCTACAATGCTACAGAAAAACAATGGCAGAACAAGTTCCATGGGACGAGGCAAAGGCTAGAGGGGTTGTCCTAGTTATGTTCAATCCAGTGTTGGTGTTAAGACCATTGTTACAACCCACGATTAATGCTAGCGCGTTATTCATATCCTTAAGTACCTCATAGGGTCAACGGAGACCTATGCTAATTCTGCCCAAGCATACGTCCATGTTCGAGATGTGGCATTAGCACATATCTTACTGCATTTGGAGTAAAAAATCATGCAGTAATATACAGTTCTGCAATATTTATCTATAAATATATGTATTTTGAGCAGGATTTTCTAGCCTATTTTGAGTCAAAAAAATGTTCAAGGAAAAGCTGCGGTTTTGGGCCAAACAAAATGCAGTTAGCTATAGAAAATTCTGCAGTGTATATCTATGAATAAATGACAGATTAAGCGATAATTTATAGACCATTTTTGAGCAGTAAAATACATTAGTTTGGAACCCAAAAAAAAAAAAAGCAGTATAAGCTCACTATTAGCTCAAAACGATTGCAGTAAAACCAATGTTTTGAAAACCGGTTTTATAGTCAAACCGGAGAGGCCTCCATTTCCGGTCGGACCGGTTGAACCGGTCGTACCGGTTGGACCGGGCAAACCGGCCGGTTCAACCGGTTTCGATTTTTATGTGTTTTTTTCTATTTTTATTTTTCCAATACAACTAAATGTACATTTAAACTTAACATTGCTTAAAACACACATAGAAACACATATAAAACAGCAGTACAATTCAATAAATATACAAAACGCATACAATTCAATACCAAAACTATACAATTCAACGTGAATACAAGTTACAAACTTCAAAACGAGCAAACAACATTACAAATCTAAACCTTAAATAGTTCAACATGAATACAAGTCTTAATTCAAAGTTCAAACACATTCCTATCGATCCAAATAATAATAATAATAATAAAAACAAAAAAAAAGTAAAAAAAAAGAGTTGAAAACCGGTTTTAAACCGGTTCCGGTTCCCGTTCAACTGCCCAGTTTTCGGTCGGACCGGTGGTTCGCGCCAAAGTCAATAATGGTCAAAAACCGGTTTACAACCGGCCGGAAAGCTTCGATTTTCCGGTTCGACCGGTCGGACCGGTTTTCAGAACATTGAGTAAAATGCAGTTCTAAGATATATTTTGGCAAGTACATCACCAATACATATTATATTTTGGCAAAGTAAAATAAACATTCACAAAATATATCATAGTTAGATGAAACAAAGTACATCACCAACACAAAATATATTGAAACAACACATCAAATTGAAACAAACATTCACAAAGTATATCACACAAAATATTCTAACCTATATCACCACTACATCACCAACACAACATTTATCACCACTACATCACAAAATACATCACCAGTACATCAGAATGAAACAAACATTCAAAGACAATCAGATGAAACAAAAAGCCTTGTCTACTTCGTTTTGTTTTACTCTAACTTGAATTGAAACCTCAAGTTGATTCGGTTTGAACCTGAATCTTTGTAGCTATCAACACATGCCCTCCACGTGACATCATCGGTTATGATAACCGACTGACCATCTATACTTGGAGAAGCAGCGGCCTGAGCAATAGGCTGGCCCATCGCCTCATAAACAGCATCTGGAGTTAGCTTAGATCTAGATGCGAACTGTTTTGCCCGTAGTGCATTCCATTCACTCAGCAATTCAAGTATCTTGTTTTTAGCTAAAGATTCTGCAGCATCATTTGGTTGATGACCCTGTGCACTTATGTTTGATGCTGGTTTGTTGATAAAATAATTTTCCAGGGTTTGGAGACCCTCATTGACTTCTGGGATACTCAGGCGCCCACTTCTCTTTCCAGTTATCACTTCAAAAGCTTCATGTATAGATTTAATAACTCCTAAGTAATCCACTTGTTGGTCACTAGGTTGTAGATCACACAGACTTTGATATGGGACAAGCTGATTACCACTCACCCCCAACATCACCTTGGAACATATAGTATTATGTGGATCACACAGACTTTGATATGAGACAAGTCGATTACCACTCAACCCAATATCACCTTGGACACTTATAGCATTCTGTGGATCACACTGACTTTGATATGGGACAAGTTGATTACCACTCACCCCAACAATTAGGGTTGTTCACAGTTCGGATAAAACCGGATTATCCAATTCGATAACTCGGATCGGGCTATATGGTTTGGATAATTGAATTTTTGGATTGACTCGGATCATAACCAAAATTATTATTTCGGATTACGGATTGGTTTTGGTTTGTAGAAAACCAAATTAAGAAATAAATATTAATTTTTCAAACATTTCATATATATATATATATATATATATATATAAATATATATATATATACGTGCAGATACATAATAGTTTACTAAATTATTAATATTCTATAAATATCTAAATATAGTACTAGTATATAATAGTTGATGCTAAAAATCATATTAATTTTTATAAATGTGATAAATAATTTCACAAACAATATAATATATTGTGAAGATGATATTGATTTGAACTTGTACAAATCAAACTTAGTATCATCCATTTTGTATATTTTTGTTATAATATCTAACATACTTTTAGTATATATATTTGTGAATATGTTTGGATATCCAAAAACCAAACCGATCCATCCAAATAATAATTCGGATGGATTGGTTCGGTTTTTGAATTTGTTTGGACGGATCGAATTCATATTTTTGAAATCATAATCCATTTGGATTCATGAATATGAATCGGTTTTAAACCGATCCATCCATTTGAACACCCCTACCCAACATCACCTTGGACACTTATAGCATTCTGTTGAGCTTGTTGTTGCGCTGATGTAGAATCAAAAAACCCATCCTGAATACTATTAACACTCAACATATCACCTTGGACACTTGTAGAAGCTTGTTAAAACAAGATCAGTATTACCACTCACCAAATCACCATTTTCACCAAATGCTGCGCCATCCTGATTACCATAAACACTCAACAAATCACCTTGGACATGTATAACCCTCTGTTGAGCTTGTAGGGCTGCTGTAAAATCAAACGAATCATCCTCATCACAATTATCAGTCATCAAATACTGCATAATCAGAAAAGTCATAACTCCACAAATCACCATATTTAGCTCTAAATCCTTTGGAATTACCAGATCCATGGACACTAAAAGTGTTATCCATATGTTGATATTCCAACGAGTCATCCTGATCTTGTACAAGCTGATTACCAGTCACAGTATCAACATCTTGAACAATTAAAGTGTAGTCTTGAGCTTGATGCGCTTGTGCATTAGGCTGGCCAAATATCAAAGGGTTTAAAAGAAACGGATCGTCGTCATTAGTCTCGTTCAGCATATTATCATGCAATTTGACTCTCTCACATTTATCCATCTGCAAAAAAATAATTTCTATTACAAACATTATAACAACATTTGATTTTAAAAAGAAATTATTAATCAAACCCTATTACACACTATTACACACATTCAATAACCACATTCTGATTTCAAATAGAAATTCTTGATCAAACCCCATTACACACTATTACACACATTCAATAACAACATTCTGATTTTAAAAGGAAATTCTTGAACAAGCCCTATTACACACTATTACACCATTCAATAACAAGATTCTGATTTCAAATAGAAATTCTTGATCAAACCCCATTACACACTATTACACACATTCAATAACAACATTCTGACTACAAAAGGAAATTTTTGATCAAACCCTATTACACACTATTACACACATTCAATAATAACATTCTGATTTCAAATAGAAATTCTTGACCAAACTCCATTACACACTATTACTCACATTCAATAACAACATTCTAATTTCAAAAGTAAATTCTTGATCAAACCCCATTACACACTATTACACACATTCAATAACAACATTCTGATTTCAAATAGAAATTCTTGATCAAACCATTCTGATTTCAAATAGAAATTCTTGATCAAACCCCATTACACACTATTACACAAATTCAATAACAACATTCTGATTTCAAATAGAAATTCTTGATCAAACCCTATTATATACTATTACACACATTCAATAACAACATTCTGATTTCAAATAGAAATTTTTGATCAAACTCCATTACACACTATTACACACTTTCAATAACAAGATTCCGATTTCAAATAGAAATTCTTGATCAAACCCTATTACACACTATTACATACATTCAATAACAACATTCTGATTTCAAATAGAAATTCTTGATCAAACCACAGTACACACTATTACACACATTCAATAACAACATTCTGATTTCAAATAGAAATTCTTGATCAAACCCTATTATATACTATTACACACATTCAATAACAACATTCTGATTTCAAATAGAAATTTTTGATCAAACTCCATTACACACTATTACACACTTTCAATAATAAGATTCCGATTTCAAATAGAAATTCTTGATCAAACCCTATTACACACTATTACATACATTCAATAACAACATTCTGATTTCAAATAGAAATTCTTGATCAAACCGCAGTACACACTATTACACACATTCAATAACAACATTCTGATTTCAAAAGGAAATTCTTGATCAAACCCCATTACACACTATAACACACTTTCAATAACAACATTATGATTTTAATTAGAAATTTTTAATCAAACCCCATTACACACTATTACACACATTCAATAAGAACATTCTAATATTTTAATTTTTAATAGAAATTCTTAATCAAACCCCATTACTCACTATTACATACATTCAATCACAAGATGTGATTTCAGAAAGAAATTCTTGATCATGAAAAGATTAGACCCTAAAAAGTTATTACATATCTTTCAACCACAACATAAAAACAAATCTTGATCAAACCCTTGAAGGTGATCTTTAAATCACAAAATGACTATATATTAAGAACAGAGAGATGTATACCTTTTTACGATGATCCCAAATGTTGATATTCGTGAATGAAGATGTTTAACAAATTGATATAGTTAGAGAATTTGAGTGAAAGAGAAAGAATATGGGTTATAATCAGAGTTTTGAAGGAGGGTTTTGCACGAGCGGGAGATACTTATATAGTTGCAATTGCCAAATTAGAGTCAACTAGCAAAATGTCAGCGCGATGCAGCGTGTAAAAAAAAAACTAAGTTTCATGTTTATTCGATACGTAGTATGTAGATTATAATTAAAATTTATATCACAATACATTACGATATGGCGTTTCTTTAAAAGTGAAAAATCAACTCTTTACCCCTCTTTAAAAAAATAAAATAAAACTAAATATCCCCCAAATAAGTAATGTGATTGCAAACTTGATGCTCGGGTTGCGAGTTACGATGTCGGATTGCATGTTCATATGGTCAGGTGTAAGTTGCGATATGTGAAGTATTATTTATGTAAAATTGACATCGTAAAATTTGATCAAAAGGTTGAAACTCTCAAATATAGAATTGATAGTATAAACACAAAATTAAAGATGTAAATAGACGCGTAAATTTATAATATCCTAAAAAACACCATTAGAGTTTGTTTCTAATTTCATACAACACTAAAAAAAGATCTAAAATTTGGGCAAAATTGATTTTGGAGGCTTTAGAGATGGATTTGCTAACATGTTCATCTTGTTCTGATCTTTCCTTCCATAATTGATACGTCCCGTAACTCATTACAGTTAAAAAGTTATGCCATAAGTTTATTAGTATAAATTTCAAGGATAGCAGAGTTGTTGCGATCGACCTCGATCTCATACCGCTCGTTGGGATCAATCCCCACCACAATAAATCACATTATTGTGTATAAGCTAATAATAAACACGTATGAAACAGAAAAAACACAACACACGATATTTTGCGTGGAAAACCTCTCAAGAGAGAGTAAAAACCACGGACCTGTAGGTCACTAAACATCCACTATATAAAAGATATTACAAAATTGGAGACGCTCAACTCTCGATATTTTGAATATTCTCACACCACTCTCAACGGTTGATTACAATAACAAAATTCGCATTGTCGTTATTGTATCACCGAGACCGCCACACGGGACGAAGGGAGACTCTCATACACACTATTTTTTGCTCAACCTCCTGCCAAAACCTTACCAACTAACTCCTATATAAATAGACAAATAACAACTTGTTAATAAAAAAAAATTCTTTCCTAATTTATCTTTATCTCCAAATCTCTTATTTTAGGAAAATTGAATCATTACCTCAAGAAATCCTCCCTTGATTCAAATTTCCTAAACCCCCACTATGATGTGGATCTCATCTTCAACGATAATGAGTGTGATCTTCATCTTGTTGACGCTGACTTTCTCTCTATCGGGACACGCCGCCCAACAACCTCATTGTTAGAAAGACTTTCGACACAAGGAACCCTCGCGATCAACATACCCCATCGAGTCTCATCATCTTTGAACCTCTCGTCATCAACATCACTCGCTTTAACATCACAAAACCCGATAGTTCTCCTTGAAATCGAAAACTTGCGCATATAACTCTTTCCAAAACTGCAGCAATTTCGAATGTCTCTATCTCCTAATACAAACATCTGATACAGTAAAATTCGGTCACAACCTGGAAGCATATGTCTTGAACCCCCGTCCAAAAATCATGAGGATCCAAAGTTTAACGAATCCACAAAGCTTTCTTCTTCACAGCTGCGCTGAAATCTTACGAATATTCTGCACAAATTTGACAGTTTATAGCTCTCTATCAAAATCTACAAACGAAAATCCCAACGGTCAGATCATTGAACAAGCTCTTATGAACATACAGTTAAAATTTCACAACGATCTGATGGTTAATGAACTCACACCGTCAATTCTCCCGATGCTGCGCAGAATATGACGAACTGCACTTTGTTTTCTTCTCGTATTGACTTCCTCCTGATTATGTGATTCTTCTCCACGAACCTCGCTCTGATACCGGTTGTTGGAATCGACCCCGATCTCATACCGCTCATTGGGATCGATCCCTACCAAAATAAATCACATAACTTTGTATAAGTCAATAATAAACACGTATAAAACAGAAAAAACACAATACACGATATTTTGCGTGGAAAACCTCTCAAGGGAGAGTAAAAACCACGGGACCCATAGGCCACTTAACATCCACTATATAAAAGATATTACAAAATTAGAGGCACTTAACTCTCGATATTTTGAATATCCTCACACCGTTCTCAACGGTTGATTACAATAACGAAGAAATCTCCAGTTTTTCGACCCAATTTGATTGCACGATTAACAAATCACTCCCTCGTCGACGTTGTTTTTGGAGGAAAACAACTGCATCCGGTGAGACATTAACAATAGTGATTAAATTTCATTGTATTATTAATTGATGATTGTTGGTTGGTTGGTTAGTTAGTCGGTTAATAAATTTGCAGTCAGTCAGTCAGTGTTTAGGATTAATTAGTAAAGTGATTGAATTGTATTGTATTGAATGAATTACAGATGATGATGATGATGATGATGATGATGATGATGATGTTTGGAAGAGGATGATAAAGTCTGCAATTTGTAACGTGATAACCCCTCACTTAAATGGTGGTTTGATTCAGTTTTGGTGAGCCACCACCACTGAGACTGAACTCGTGTTACTATCAACTTCCAACCAACCCTTCACCTTTGATCATCCGGTTGACCCTTTTCTTCTCAAATAAAGGTTGTTTTCTCATAATGTTGATGAACAAGTAGCAGTAGTAGTAAACAATAAGGATGACCCCACTACAACAACAACCAAAAGAATGATGAGATCATCAAATGGTCCAATAGCCAGCACTTTCCTGAACCGTTTTCCAGAGATAATTATGGATCTCTCGACGCCTCACCTTGGACGCTCACCATTGGTGGATAAAGCCGTAGAATGTGGATTGACTTGTTGTATATTGCTGCCTGTTTTTTACCCAAGAAATACCTCTAATTGTGTTGCTGTTGTTGAGTGTTGTACGATGGAGTCTGAAGATCTTTTTGGGATATTCAATGCATTGAATTCTGCACTAGAGGTATAAATGTCATTCTACCTCATTTGTTTATTTATTGATTTACTTTTTGACCATTTAATTTCATCTAACAGCCTTACTTGTCTTTCTTCCTGTCTGTCTTTGCAGCGGGCTGGTTTGACTACTTATCATGTACAACAATCTCTTCTGCCTTACGAGGTAACTACAATGTGCTGTTGTTTCTATACTTTGTTTGTTTCTCCGTCCGTTTCGTTCATTCAAGCAAACTCATTTCATGGTTGGTTATTTATTTATTTAGTTAGTTAGTGTATGAAAAACACTAGTCAGTAGTACTTGTACTAGAAATCTGATATTTTATTTTGTTTTTGTGTGTGTTTGATTTTACTTCCAACTCTCTCTCGTTTTGAACAATAAATAAATAGACTATGCCCGGTCTCAGTCTTGCTAAAGATGAAATTGCAGTGGCACTAAAGATCGCTTGTGAATCACATCATTTGAATGTTGCTCAAGTTTGGGTCCGTAATTGTACTCGTGTCTCCTCCTGCCCCCCACAACCTTCATCTTCCTCGGATACAGATAAAACGGTCGTTGTCAAGTTGTGTGTTATTGTGCTGCTACTGTTTTCGGTGATGATGATGTTGATATCGGGCGTTATTATGATGCTTGTGACCTGCTTCCTTTGCAAACCGGGTTGGCGCTTCCTAGGATGACACTTGGCACTCGTGAACCACGCTTCTCCAAAGATGTTTATTACCTGAGACTTGAGGGGCTATTGGGGCATCTCTGTTCCAATACTGAATCCAGCTGTCTTGTGATTTGCTTAAGGAGTAGTCACACCGGATTTGTTGATTATGCCTTTGAATTCTTGTGGCACCAAAGTCGAAACGAGTTCATCTTGATGGAGTCTGTTATCAACACTAAAGATGTGTTTGCCCAGCTTCAAATTTGCATCTAGTGCACAACTTGGTGAAGAGTTACTTGTTCTAGATGCTGGCAACTGTTCTAAACCCACAGAAAACACACCTTTCAAGATTCTCCCAGGGAAAATGTTATCACAAGGTTAAATATCTCGTCTTCCAACTTACTTGCTTGTTTTACATACATACAAATGTGTCTGCTATTTTTGGCTTTAAACATCCATGTAACCGAATTACTTGCTACTTTCTTAATATTGCGTTTTATACTTGTCTTCTTTCTGCATTTAATCCAATGTTGTCTCGGTTTCAGAGTTGCAAAGATCAAAGCTTGCGAAGAGAAAGTTCAGTGACTTGTACAAGGGTGAGGGCCAAACCGACTCTCACTTTGACTGTTTGGGTTTTTATGAGCGCATCTTAGTAGCAGATTACAGAGGAAACTTGACCTCATTCTTCCTCCAAAGTTCATATACACTGGCAGATGCTAAGGAGAAAGTTGAGGAGGGCTTTAACTTGGATCCGGGAACATATACAATGGAGTACCAACTTGAGGGGGATAAGTTTATGCTAAACACCGATGAAAACCTGACCCATTGCATCAACCGTTGGAGAAGTGCCGTAAAGGATGGTGCCGTAAAGGGTAGTGCCTTAAAATTTCTATTTAAAGTGAATGTGCTAGTTGACAAGTAAAGTTCAATTGAATGTTTTGCTCAAGGAAGAATATTTATAATATTAGTATTTGTAAATTTTGATGCTCATGGATTGAAGATAGATGGATTAATATTGATTCATGATTGATGATTCTGGCTCCTTGCTTCACTTTATTGACGAATACGAATTGTAAAAATTGTGTTGTCAATTTCTTAGTTCTGATTGAACTTCAACTAAGTCGGCTTTTCCTTCTGATTTTGCTTTCTATCGTTATTTTTGTGGTTCTGTGATTCTAATTGGAGTAGCAAGGTTAGTTTTCTAAAAATTTGTTTTTTTATATTTCAATTCAATACTTATTTGCACTCCATCTGTTCGAGAAAAATGCCCCGGAGAGTTTAATTTTCACAACCAAATATAACTTCTTGTTCATAAAATACTATGTCTTATTGAAACTTAATCTTCATAGCAAAGAAACGAACCTTCACACTAAAAGCTAGTGTTAAGATTCAATAAGCCGTTAAGCTTTAGTGGTTTGGCGTGAAGATTTTTTCAAAACTTATTCTTTACAGTAAAAAAACAAACCTTCACACTAAAGGTATGTGTTCAGCTTCAATAGGCTAGTGTTAAGTTTTAGTGGTTTGGTGTGAAGATTCTTTTAACAAATTAGTATAGTGATTCAGTTTTTTGTTGTGAAAATTCTGTTAATCCAGTTCTTGTTGCTGCTGTTTACCAGTTGATACAGATTTTTCATTGGTTTACGATTGACCAAAGCATTTCAATTCAGCCTTCAAAAATTTGTTTTTAATTAAATTTTTATTTTTGACCCATCTTAGAACTGCAGTTTTACTGCAATATTTTTGAGCTAAGAGTGAGCTTTTACTGATTTTCTTTTTGTTCCAAACTAACGTATTTTACTGCTCAAAATTGTTCATAAATTACCACTCAATATGTCATTTATTCATAGATAGACACTGCAGAACTTTCTACAGGTAACTGCATTTTTTTGGCCCAAAACCGCAGTTTTTCCTTGCACATTTTTTTGGCTCAAAATTTGCTAGAAAATTCTGCTCGGTGCCTTCGATGGGGGCGTTAATCGGTGACGAATTCATAAAACATTCAGATATGAATGTTAGAGTATCAGTGGCATCATGTCTTTATAAAACAGTGAGAATTGTTAGGTTAATCGGTACATTTTGGGCTTAATCCAGAAGTTTGGAGGCAAAGAAATATATTTCACGTATTTCCTTATGTTATGTTACTGTCTTTATTTTTATTTTTGCATGATAGGTATTTTAATTTAATCTTGTTGCATGGCGAATGGGTCAAAAGGCATGTTGGCCACTATGTGAACGTTTGAGTAGAAGTAGGAAGAGAGTGGATGCATAGTCATAGGGATTGCAGAACCACCCGCGTTTTACGTACCGGATCGCGGTACGTTTACGATCCGGATCGTTTGGGATCACGATCCGGATCGATAAAGTTGATGTCCACAAAATGATTAAAACTCCGTACCAAACTACAATGGAACACGTTTATGTTTACCAGAAAACAAACGTAGTTCCAAGTATGTTGGGTACGGTGATTCGGAAAGTTGGTACGCCATTGATAGTGGAATTTTGAAATTCTATAGCACATGTTAACTGATTTTTAGTAATTAATCCAACTGGATATTTCTTGAGCAAGTCACGACTTCATTCATTGTATTCAATTAGACTTTGAAAGAATTTAGAACATTAGTTTTTGTGTTATTATAATTTGAAGTATTATTTTTTTGTATTGTACTCTTTCAAGTATATTAATTATGGTATTTGAGTTATCATATTTCTTATAAAATACATTTTCCTTAAATATATACTTATACTACTTAGTATCATATTGCTAATATTGGGTACATCGTACCACATCATTTGGTACATCGTACCCAAGCGATCCGAAATGAACCTACCCCCTTCGTATCAAATTTCTAAGACCTACCGAATCGCGTTCCCGTTCCGCGTTCCTTTACCGGAACGTTCCCAGTTCCATGTGACTATGAGTGGATGGTTAGCTCCTGAAATGAAGGCTGCTATTGCGATTTGTAGGTTGTCCTTTGCATTTGTTTTTCGTGGGTGAATAAAAGTTAACAGAAAAGAAAATTGCTCCAAAATCCTTTCTCCATTAATTTTCATATTCTTACGTTTTGTTGTTTCTACTCTCTGTCACCAACAAGAATAACCGCACCAGAACCACCTTATAAAGATGCAATTATGAAGGTAGTTTGTGACCCAAAATATTTAGCTGTTTCAAGACAGTAGTATGTGTGTGTTTTCTTTTTCGTCCCTTTTTGTCGTTGGTTGTAACTGTCATTTACTGGTTTTATTTGCTCCTTTCTAACGCAGGAAATATTCCAGCTAAATGTGATGGCTTTTGGTGAATTTTCAAATATAATAATCTTGAACACATTTCCACCGATAGTCCTTAAAGATTTATATAATAATCTTTGGTTTTCAGATTCTTTCACCTGTTTCTTGGAATTTGACTGACAAGGTCCTGAGAAATTGTGTTGATACGCTCAAACCCTATTCAGAAACAATATTTGAAACTCATAAAATCCGATCCTGATAGTTATGCTGAAGTGGTCATACTCCTATGTCAGAATGCCAATATTTGTTATTCCAGTATTTTATTTCTAGAGGTTTATATTTATTGCAGAATTTAAATCATCGTTGCAGGTAGCCAAATCAACAAAGAGGGGCCTTAGTAGTTTGGAGAATGAGGGATCTACAAAGAAGCAAAAATATATTGATAGAGATCGATTAAAAGGAAAAGAACTAGAAAGATGATTCATCTGAAGATAATAGTCCTAATTTAGTTCGGAGTTCACATGAAGATACAAAGAGAACCAGATTGCGGGACATTTCTAAAAGTACGAAAAGTTCTACAGGGAAACCTGAAAAGATGTCGACTAGATCAGATGATGAGATCTCATCTGATTCTGATGGAGCAGAACCGATGCAATAAATGAATAATCAACTACAAAATAGAAGAAATTCTTCTTCAAAGAAGCGTGTTGCTAAAGCTTCTGGCGGCAAGGTACTACTTAAATTTTTGGTAATTTCTATTAACAATTTAAAATACAAAATTGAAAATTCGATTGAGAAGGTGGAATAAGATGGTAACCCTAACCCGAGTATAGATTTGAAAGATGACCCAGTTCTGACAGCTGATATTTCTTGTGAACAAGAATCAATTGAAAAGCCGATTGACAAGGTGGAGCAAGATGCTGAACCAAACCCGATTGTAGATTTGAAAGATACAAATGTTTCTTGTGATGTTGATAATTTGAAAGGATCAACCGGTTCTGAAACCTGATGTTTCTTGTGAACCTAAATTAACCGAAAAAAACGATTGACAAGGCAAATCCAGATGATAAGCCAAACGCGAATGCTGAATTAGAAGACGCAACTGTTTCGTGCAACGTTGATAATCTGAAGGATGACCCGGTGGTTCAGACACCAGACATTTCTTGTGATCTTAAATTAACTGGAGAGACGATTAACAAGGTGGAGCAGGATGTTGAGCGAAACCCGAGTGAAGAGTTGGAAGAAAAGAGTCCGACTGAATCAAGTGAAGTGACACAAGGACCGGAAAAAGAACCGACAAGTTAGCTTGTGAAATATCGGAGCATATGACAACATAAGTAGAAGATTTTGGGATAAAAAGACACGCCAAAAGGAATAGGAATAAGAATAGATGAAGATCGTTTGAGAAGATGATGTCTAAATTTGTTTTCGTGTTCTTGTAGCTGGAGACATAGTTAGTAAGACCTACTCAATAAAATGATCTCTAATAGTTAGATATGCAATGTAGATCTTAATCTTATGTCATGATTATGCAGTTTTAATCCTTTTTATTCATTTATTCATTTATTTTTTTATTTTTTTACTTTTTTTATTTATTTTAAAAAAAAGTTTTGGCCAGAAATGGAGCTTGTTGATCGCAGTTTAGTCTGTTGTGGCCTTGTGGGTGCTAATGTTAGTGAAAAAGTTTCTCTCAATCTCTTGGCTCATGTTTTTATTAGTCCGATTTCATAGAATTGTTGGTTTAGGTTGCAACGACCAACCGTGATGACAAAGATACTCTGTTAAAGCATGACAAAGAATATATTCAAGATTTCAAAATGTTAAAACAGACGCTTCAAAATATAATCAATCAACTAATTCATATTTGGTATCATTTATGACAAATAGAATACAAAAAAATAAAGTAGATCACATATTATATATTAAAAAAAATTAAATATAGTAATAATGTGTGGATAAACGGGTCTTTTAGCCCAAATTTGCCCCAAGAATGCCAAGTTAAATTTTTCCGGACCTGGCCCAGCTATTTTGGGCTTTAGTTCTCCCCAACAATTTCAGGCGTTTTTCCGTTTAGTGCACAAAGCACACCAAATGACTTCTTTACGGGCTTATATTGAGTTTCATTTGTAATATTATTATACATTTATTTCTCTTATCATTATAATGAAAGAAAAAAAACTAAATAGAGTGATGTTGAATCTGCAGATGTAAGGATGACTCAAAGCCAAGAGCAAAGCCTTGCAAATTCTCAAACCAAAAACTGCAAGATTTGGGCCTTGAGTTTACGTCCATAAAGCGGTCGTTATATGAGACCGTTAACAGCTTACAAGAGAAGGATCAGCTTCCGGTTCAAACAACACGGACCGATGACTAAGTTCGTGTATAGTCATAGTTACTTTTATTTTGTAACACGTTCTCAGTACCATAGTCAATTCATTATGGTTAATGATTTTGTGCAAGACCGATCAAAATACATCCCCACTTCAATCCACACTTATGTTTACGACAAATATGAACGGACTGCACCGTGACTCTAGATAATGATGAGTTAGTTTTCTTTTAAGATACAATTTTATTTATTTATTTATTTATAGAGATTTAGTTAGTTTAAATATTTCTTTTTCCACATTGTATGTGTATAAAAATAAAGCTCACTAGCAATTAGTATAATTTGTCTGATTTAAGTGTTATTAGTTTTAAATTAAAAGATCTACGTGTTTAAAAAAAAAGAGCGCAGTAGACATATAGGGGTTATTCTCACAATCATTGTTTCTTAGTTCTAACAGTTCCACGTTAAATAATCTATATAGATATGGACTATACCAGTGTACCATAGCAAGTAATAAGCATTTGAAATTGGTGACCCAGTTTTTTGCATGATTAACTTAACAAAGTCATCAAAGCTACATCTTTTAACTAACATTGTGATTTCTTCACCTTCTACGTACCTCAGTGGAATGAAGATAAAAGCCCCATCACAATGAAGTGTAATTAATTATATTAAATTAAATTTAGGTGTTTGAATGTTGAACATGATAATAGAAGGGTAAATTAGCCATCGACTACTTCTCTATTTTAATACTTTTGCTAAAATATATTATATAGTAGTATAGATAACTTGGTTTCACATTTGATTTCTTTAATTGTATAATTAACCAGATAATATTATTAATCTTATTTATATTGTTCATATTGAGTTTTATTATTTATTTAATAGAATGATATTGCAAGTTAATGATTTTTGAATGCGAATGTACAACAAAAAAAAAGATGTTGTCTTAATTAAAAACTAAATCAATTAAACGTGGTGTATATTTTTTTGGTTAACAATATAAATGTGACGGATGAGATAAAGTGAAAATGGGTCGAATAACTTGAAAACTGTACAAAATACAGTTTTCTAACATGTTCGTATCGTTACGACATTTCGGTCCATAATTGACACGTCTCATAACTCCTTACGGTTAAAAAGCTATGTCATATATTTATTAGTTTAAATTTCAATGATAATAGTATAAAGGAGAATTTAATATAACTATGTAGGATTATATTAGTAATTTCAAGTAAAATTTTCAAATAATAATAATACAGTAGAACCTCTATAAATTAATAATGTTGGGACCGTGATATTTTATTAATTTAGCGGCATATTATTATATTGATAAATTAATAAATTATTAATTTAAAGAGTTGGCTTATATTCGTGAGCAACTCTCAAATTAATGCATCGACCTTCAAAATTTTCATGTCCATTCACTTTACCTATTTGAATAAAACAGAAACAAAGACCTTCAAATTTCCCATGTACATTCACACATTAATGAACTTGTCTAGTTCAATGTACATAGATCTAGATTGATCACTATAAAATGTCTAATGATAAATTTTAAAATCACATCAACTATGGCTTCTAAACTAAAATGTGTTAAAAAATCAACGACGACCAATCAACGAAAACTATTATGCAAGCGGCAACAACTCTTCACAACTTTTTGTTGCAATACGAGAATACAATGCCTCAACTCTTAAGTGCAATGATGAGATTTAAAGATGACTCACCATAGATTTGAAGTTCACAAAAAAACAAGTAACTATCGATTCATTTTTTACTAGACAATCCTAGAATTTTAGAATATTTTAGTAATTATTAATTTATAGTTTCGCTGGGACCAATATATTTACATTGGGATTTTAAAAAAAATAGTATTTTATTATTTTATCGATTGGGGTCCAATTTTGTACTGGTCCCAAGTTGGGACCGGACAAATTATTAATTTTATCGAGGTTATTAATTTATCGAGTATTAACTTATAGAGGTTCTACTGTAATATTAGGGTAAATTACTAAATTTCATCTTAAAAAAACATCACAAATATATTATATATTAGTAAAGACAGATATAGAAAAACTTTAATGAATTAGAATTTAATGTCATATATTATGACTTTTAAAGTTTAATAATGATTGTATTAATGATATATTAACTTATGTAATTAACTAGATTAAATTAAATTTAGGTGTTTGAGTGTTGAATAAGATAATAGAAGGGTAAATTAGTCATTTTAAGACTTTTGTTCAAATATATTATATAGTAGTATACTAGTATAGATAGCTTGGTTTCATATTTGATTTCTTTAATTGTATAATTAAACAAACAATATTAGTAATCTTATTTATATTGTTCATGTTGAATTTTATTATTTATTTAAGAGAATTATATTGGAAGTTAATAATATTTTAATGCAAATCTAAAAAAAAAAAATAATAAAAGAAAAAAAATATCAATTAAATGTAGTGGATATTTTTTAGTTAACAGTATAAATGTGACGAATGGAGTATAGTAAAAATGGATTGAATAGCTCAAAAACCATACAAAATACAGTTTTCTAACATGTTCGTCTCGTTCTGACCTTTCCGTTCATAATTGACACGTCTCGTAACTCATTACGATTAAAAAGTTATGTCATAAATTTATTAGTTTAAGTTTCAATAATAGTAGTATAAATGAGAATTTAATATAAATATGTAGGGTAATATTAGTAATTTCAAGTAGATTTTTTAAATATTAATAATAATATTATGGGTAAATTACTAAATTACCTCTTAAAATAAATATCAGAAATGTATTATATATTAGTAAAGATAGACATAGAAAATCTTTAATGAATTATAATTTAATGTCATATGTTTATTACTTTTAAAGTTTAATAATGATTGTATTAGTGATATATTAACTTCTATAATTAATTAGATTAAATTAAATTTAGGTGTTTGATAGTTGAATTAGATAATACAAGAGTAAATTAGTCATTTATTACTTCTGCATTTAAGACTTTTGCTCAACTGTATTATATAGTATATAGATAAGTTGGTTTCACTTCGATTTCTTTAATTGTATAATTAAACAAATAATATTAGTAATCTTATTTATATTATTCATGTTGAATTTTATTATTTATTTAATAGAATGATATTGCAAATTAATGATTTTTGAATGCAAATGTAAAAAAAAAAATGTGTTGTCTTAACTAAAATCTGAATCAATTAAACGTAGTGTATTTTGCTAAACAGTATAAATGTGACGGATGGAGTATAGTGAAAATGGGTAGAATAGCTTGAAACCATACAAAATAAAGTTTTCTAACATGTTCGTCTCGTTCTGACCTTTCCGTCCATAATTTTTTCTCGTACAAAATGTCCTCGATTTGCATATTCCAAACTCCAGAATCAGTACCATCAAACTTACTAATCTTAATCTCGCTTTTATCTGCCATTTTCCCAAACTCGAAAATCACGAGCTCTGATACCACTTGTTAGGAATAAAAGAGCAGCCCAAACAAGACACGTATAACCCTAGTTATATCCCCAACAACAAATAGATCAACACACAAGCAACCTGGCAATTAAGATAACGAGAAAAGTAAACGAACACGCGTAGTTAATATGGTTATGTCCAATATACTCAATTGGTTTAATCCACGGTAACTAAGGTTTACAATTACATAGGTTTTATTTAAGGTTTATTGTTTGAAAGTGCAACATACTTTACACGTTTTACTATTGTATGCACTCACATTTCAAAAGTACTATTGTATGTATTGAAATTTGCTAAATCGTCTATTGTATGTACATCGTCACCTGTTGCTGACGTGGAACATGTATAAGCTGATTTGAAATTTATTATATGATGTGAAAAAAGAATGAAGAAACCGTCAACCTGCCTTTCAGGTCACTTTATACATACGATAGACGAATTATCCAGGTTTATTATATACGATAGAACTTCTGAAATGTGACCACATACAATAGTAAATCGTGTAAAGTATGTTGCACTTTCAAACAATAAATCATTTTATTTATAGTGTTCAGAACATGGAAATCAAGAAATTTTGGCCGACACTAGTTACCGCCGCGAAGTTACAGATGGCGCCGCGATCTAATTCCATGGCGACGTGAAGTACTGTTTGACCAAACCGAAAAACAAACCATTCCACGTTCGTGTCTCGACCATTACACTTCCCGTCTCGATCTTCTAGACCAACATCAAACTTTAATTCCTTGTTTAATCTTCACACACTCACATAATACGTGGAGCTTAGTTAACGACCAAAAACAAAATTATAAAACATACATACTGTTAAGACTTTGTTTACTAATTAATGTAATATGTGCTATTGAAACTCTCACCTAAACACATTTTATAAAATGTGTGCTTTACTTAAGACTTTAGAAATCCCTTTATAAAAGAAAATACTAGACTATGATAAAAACACGTGTCTCAATAAAAACAAACGTATTGTTAGTAACTAGAGCACACACCATTTCGTAGATTTTAGTTTTTGTATCATAGTACACCAATAATCCAGTTTGTTTGTACCTTTTTGTATTTTGTCGTTTTAAAGTTTTTGTTTATAGAATAGGTCGATAATTTAATAATTAATTAATAATAAAGTTGAAGTAATAAGTAATAAGTAATAGCTAGTCAAAAGGGATTGCAAAAGGGACTAAGAGACAGACAAGAAGAATACAACTATTGAAATATCGGCTAGTGATGGAAAAACCAATGCCGGTGCTAACTCTTTTAACATGTTCTTTGCATTTCAATTAATTGTCTTTTTTCATTTTTATTCTTAAAAGTCAATAATCTAGTTTTTTTCTTTTAACTCGTTTACTTCACGGCAAAGTGATCAGATAAACAGAGAAAGTTTTCCATATTTAAGTTATCCGATGAGGCGAGTACTTTACGTCAAAATAGCACTCAACTAAGGATGTTTATCATTGATACATTTATGTTTTTACGATTGTATCGATAGCATTATTATTTGGTCAATCTTATTTACATTAATAACTAACAACGATTAGTAATGTCGCTTCTATTAAATTCTCATCCTCTATTTTCTTACCTAAACATCCATATCATCTAACTTTATGGTGAAAATTGTAAGAAAAGAAAATAATAGAATACAATATCATTATTTCACTAATCATAAAGTTTATTGGCTAAATTTATATTAATTGTTTATTCAATCTCATATACTTTCTAACCATGCTCAAAAGACACTAAATCAATAATACAAAAATGTCTTTATCAACTTGAATTATTCCTACAATTAAATGAAATTTGTTTTTTAGTTAAACATCCAAATTGCATATGAATTTTGTGTTCACCCACGACCAAGAGTCACAAAACTACATAAAATTAGAAAAATAAAATAAAAAATGAAAAACAAAAGTCAAGAAACGAAATGGTATTTTAATAGATAAAAGGACATAAAAGTCAAAATCCGTGTGATCGTGGGGTTACAATAGATTAAAATTCAAGTATATGTTTGCACGTGACGTCATTCACGACATCATGGAATGAAGAGTTTTCTTGATAGATGGTCAACGGTCATGCATGATAGTTTTTTCGGGACATACATACATGTGATAGTAAGCTAGCGACTCAAAGTGGCGGGTGACTCGGTGAGTTGTTTACAATTTGTTCGATCACGTGGTTGACACAACCCCTTGAACTTCTAGAAGATCTTAATTACAGATAAATTGAATTAATTGTTTTGGTGTATTTGTAGGCTGATGATTATAGTGAACGAGGATTCTTATAGTGAACGAGGATTCTTTTAAAAGGCTTTTAAAAAGACTTATGTAAAAAGAGATTTTACGTGATTTTTCATCCAACAATCTCTATCTTTTTCATATTACCAAATAAGACTTTTAATTCTTAATAGCTTAAAATTGTTAAAACTAGAATCTCAATCCATATAAGCCACTAAAATTTTCTGCGTCAAACACACTCTAGATTCATAAAAATGTTTTTAATCTAAATTTATGGTACAAGTGGATAGCAAGTTAGCTTAACACCATTTTTATAAATGTTAGACGACTCTTATAAGACAAGGTTTTCTAAAGAAATAAGCATTTTTTATTTTTATTTTTTTGGGATTTCTAGCCAAATAATTTGTTTCTTCATGTTTTGGTCCAACTGAAAAAAAATATAAAAACGTAAATAGGGTTAAAGTGAATAGTTAGCATAAGACAAGGGAGACTAGTTGAAAGTAGAAGACCAATAAAAGAAGAAAAGTGCCGTGTCAAAGTTGGGGTGGAAGGTGCCGTACCATATTATCTCGCTAATTTCTTTTTATAGTTTCGGGTTTCGTTTTTTCAAAATTCGTGGACTGTGGGCTCCATTACCTGAACCATGACTTTGATCGACGACTTCTATTTTACATTTTAATTCCTATGCCAATTCAAATTCATTAACCAAATTTCTATTGATATACTTGTATTTCCAATTGACTAAAAGACGGAGTACTATTTATCAAGAACATTTTGAAATATATATATTTGGAATTAAATTTACATTTTTGAAGATGGCAAGATAAATAATATACTCGTAACATTGGCTCGACTAAGTAGGTGTAGCCTAGCTGGTTTCGAACATGAGTGCATTCGGATAACATTCATGTTCAATTCCCACTAATAGCAAGGAGAAACTTAATTTATTAGAAAACTTCTTCGGTGTTGTTGGATAAGTTGGTTGGGCTACCATCTATGCGGATCATTAAGTGAGCTTTATTTACAACACGTAAAGGATCTAAGGTGGTCTGACATGGGCCGGTTGGGTTTGTCGGAATTTCAACTAAGCAGAGGACTATAAACACTAACTACTTAACTCAAACCAATTTTTAATAAAGATTAAAATAAAACATATTTAAACAATATAATACCGTAAAAAGTCAAATCGCATTCACTGAACATACATATTGTAAATCAATATTGACGTTTTCTTGAATCCCTAATTTTTACGAAAAGAACACATCTCAAAATTGAATTATCATAAAAAATATTATGACATGTGAAAAAACAAAAAATGATAAGTTTAAGCTATATAGTAATTATCATTGTAGAGTTAAACTTCAACGGGACTTAATAACAAGTGAGATTGATGATTTTGGCAAAAAAATATGTGTTTAAACAGTTTGATTATAACATACATCTTATTATTAAGCATTACTAGATTGGTGTTAAACTTCAATAGGAATACACTAAAAATAAAATTATCACATTTTATAAACTTTGCTTTCTTAAAAACGTTATTAACTTTCATTTACTACTTATTATTATTATTATTATTATTATTATTATTATTATTATTATTATTATTATTATTATTATTATTATTATTATTATTATTATTATTGTTATTATTATTGTAGTCAACACTCTTAATTAACACTGCAAAACTATATTATTCTTTGTCTTTGTTAATATCATATAAAGTGAACGTAATTACATGAAAAATGACATACACAGTTGTTACGACTTACGACTTACGAGAGCGATGTGGTAAATAATAATATTACATCGTACCAATCAAACGAACATCGTGTTTTGTCCTTTAGCGTTATTTTCTCTAACTTTTGTAGTAATTATTGTTAATGTTAATTATATCCTTTTTGTTTTATTCTCCCCGTCTAGTGGAAAATCACTTGTAGTAGAAATTTTGTTGCACGTCTATTTTCATAATCGATTTTCAAAGTTTGAATCTTTGATTGATTATTCATGACGACATTTCACCTTTTCAATCTAAATCTAAATTATATACTCCCTCCATTCTAATTTATTTGTTCACATTTTTATTTTAATATGTTCCAAAATAATTATCATAGTTCAAAATTAACCAATTAAAATATTTAAAAATAGCAAAGAGGAAATTCTATTAGTGTTCAACAGTAATAAATGTATATTTTTTTTAAACTGTGTGTATTTTTGTCTAGTGACGATAATTTTAAAACGGAGGGGGTAATAAACAACGATTTTTGATGATAAAATATGTGTTATTTGTTTCTGAATATGTATAGGTAGACCGTTTACTTCAAGCTTACTGAAGTTGATGAGATATATGTGTTATTCGAGTGTAAGGATTGGTCACTATGTTCAGATAAATATGTTATTTCATTAGCGAATTGAACACAATAAGCGTCACGTTAAATATTTTCAAATCAACTTTTGGTACCCCATCGACATATAACCAAAATTGCTCGCATTATAATTCACCCGGCTAATATCTTTTATTAACCGTTTAAGTTAATAGTGATTTGACATTTGCAGGTCAATATATTTGTTAGAAAATTTACGAAAATTTAAAAAGCGTGTTTAAATTTAAGAGATAATATTTTTATTTTTTAAAATAGCAAGTGTAGAAAATTACAAATTCACATTTGTAGTTATAAAAGATAAAACGAATATTTCTTTTTAATTTTTTTTCAGAAAACATAAAATTGAAGACGTATTCTAATTTTCTTAATTATTTTTCTTACAACACAAGAAGTTTCCGTAACTAAATACATCCCTATAATTATCTAAAAAGATCTTGTTAAATTTAAGAAAGTTATAAAGAAATGTTAAAGTCAAGAAAGTAGGCTTAAAGGTGTGTAAAAGTTTGGTTTTATTTCGGAAAGTAAGTCTACAAGTTTAGGTTTATCAATCATTTTCCCTCCGTAAATCAGAATTTATATTATTTATAATTAATTTATTATTGGACGGGCCGACAAATAGACAAACATCACAAGATTCAAATATATACCAGAAAGGTCCGAGTTGGTCTCTTGTTTCTCCCATTTTCTACTAGAAAACTTTGGCATCTCTTTGCACGTGTGTTTGAAATCAATGAATTTATCTCTCTTATGTAGTCACTGATAGCACATGCTATCAGCCAATTAATTAAATCTAAGTAGTGTAAAAGTTTTTGAAAAAACCGTCAATTGTACAAAAGTGCTACCATCGGTTTTTAAGTGGTGCAACTAGTTTTAAAAAAAGCTTCACTATAAACTTGATCACCTTTTAGTTTGTTTGATTAAATAAACTTTCAAAGTCAATCGTTATTAAGATTGTAACTTTGTGTCGACAAACTACAAAGTGAATCGAGCTTCAAACTTTTCATACGAACGGTGGCCAAAACTTATGATCCACCATTAAAGTATATATTTTCGGTCGTAGAACTCATTTGATTGGTTCACATTGATTAAGGAATCATTAAAATTATATTAATCAACTTGGCTATAGTTATTAAGTTGAAATCAAGTGTTGAACCAATAATAAGTTTATTAATCAAACCCTAACAAAACAATATTTGAAGATCCCAAATTTCTATTAAGGCTGCCAAAAGTAACAAAAGTCATGGTACGCTTTCTACAACATGCATTTTCAAGGCTGAATTTGAATTCGTCACTTTTTTGCCTTCACTTATTAGTTTTTTACTTGTCATCATCTTGTCAAGTATCGAGTCTTGACTTGTACAATCATGCACATCAATTGTACGTGGACATTTTAGTTAACCGGTTCATGTATCATGTATGTGTGGAACACGTAGAAAAAACTAAAACACTTAACGGTTCAATGAACCCAAACTCTCATTTAGATAAAGTAGCAATAATTAGTATCTAGTTTAGTATATACTTATGTCTAATTTTGACTTTTAAAGAATATTAATGGACTTTCTATATTTAGACCTGATTTGTCGTCAATGACGATCCGCTATGCTATCATGAAGTCGTACCTCTACTACATAGCTATTATACAAAATAGCTCATATTCGTATCGTCCCTTTTTTAAAATGACTTAACTTAACGATCGATTTTATCACATAAAAAATTGAATTAAACTCGTTTACTTAAAACTTAGATTTCAATCTAGCATATATGGGAAAGTGATGTCGCCTACGTTTGGTCTGTGGTTACTAGTGGTGGATTCATGATTATTAGTGACCCGTATCACAATTTTTTTTACCGTGTATACTGATCATATCATATTATCAAGAATACAATTAATTATTAATTATGTGTAAATGGGTTTATTATTTTGAGCACCAATATCATGATTTTTATAAAATTGTAGCACAAAGAATACAATTTCTTTCAAAGAAATATAAACTTCACGGACTAAAGGGACTCGTAGTCACAGCTACACATACCTTCAATATATTCTTACTTCATAAGAAAAGACGGTGGTGTAAAATCAACTCTCATAATCAAAGCCGTCTTTGAATTTTCGAAGGTCTTTTACAAAAAATGATTGATTGCCGAAAGTAAGCCTTATATCTAGCTTATATCGAGGAGTTTTTAGGTGGCATTAAGATAGGTAAGTATTATGCTACGTAGATACTTATTATATATTTATATTTATATTTGTGTGTGTGTGTATATATATATATATATATATATATATATATATATATATATATATATATATATATATATGCATGTATATTTATAGTTATACTTCTATATGATCGAATATGGTGTTTTCTTTAGATCGATAAATATTTTTTATTTTTACAGGGGTGCTATTGGTAGATAGATATTTATTTACTCGATGAATTTTTAGGTAGCATTAAGATAGATAGGTTTTATGGTAGATAGATATATATTATATATTAATATTTATATGTGTATATATATATATATATATATATGTGTATATATATATATATATATATATATTATATATATATATATGATTTCAACTGCATTTTTTTATCATTAGCATCATTACTATCACTATTTTTCATTTTCATTATTATTATTATTTCTATCATTACTACTACTACTATTATTATTATTATTATTATTATCACTTCATTTTGTACTTCTTTATGTACACGAGTCTGTCGGAGGTCTTTTTGAAAGTAGTCTCTCTATCCTCGGGTAGAAACATGACTGTCTACATCCTACCTCCCATACCCCGCCTCGACGGGATTGGGTAGTGTTTTTGTTGTTGTTGTTGTTTGTTGACGTTAAATCAACTTTGAAACAACTATAACGTATTCTTTTTTCTTACAATTAACAATACAATTATATGTATACATACATACACACATGTATATAAACACTGAAATTTTGTGGCCCTACATAATTCAGAGGCCTTAGACGGTCGACTACCTCGTACACTCTCAATGAAGGCCCACTCATAATCGTTACACATGATTCAATCTACCTGCATAATTGATACGTTCGTGATTTTGGCAACTTAAGTACGTAGTTCAATTTTGATATTTGAATTCTTACTAAAATAGTTCCTTGTATATACATGTCTATAGTAAATCTTGACTATTTGATATCTCCCCCTTCCCTCGTTTGACTCCTAATATGTTTTAGTATCACAGAACTATTTTGACCGGATAAAATTATTGAGTATATATATATATATATATATATATATATATATATATATATAATATATATGTAGGGACCGGAGTCAAAGAAAAACAATATTTTTTGGAAAAGAGGGAAGCTACACATTCATCAACAATGAATGTTAGCGAATTCCCTTAATATTCATCATATGATATTATAAGTTATAAAAAATAGTTTATTGATGAATATTAATAGTTATAACATCGATTTTGATTAATATTTATTGGTAAAAATATGGTTTAATACGTTTTGATTATCATTCATTGTTGACGAATGTTAACGAATAATTTTTCAAAGAAAATGTTAATATCCACTTCGGTTAACATTCATTAATGATTAATATTAGAAAATTTTCTATATATTCATCATATGATTATAAGTTATAAAAAGTAGTTTATATATGAATATTAATAGTTATAACATCGGTTTTGATTAATACTTCTCGGTAAAAATATATTTTTTTACGTTTGATTATCATTCATCGCGAATGAATGGTTAGCTTCTCTTCTTTCCTCAAAAAATTACTTCCATCTTGATCTCTACTATATATATATATATATATATATATATATATATATATATATATATATATATATATATATATATATATATATATATCCAATAGAAAGATAAACCAAGTGGATTGGTTCTATTTTGAATGACTTAATTGTTTGTGTAGGATATTGACCTTCTAAATAAATATTTATTAAATTACATACACAATAAATAAAATTAAATGTATATAAATTAGAAAAAGTTGATTATATTAAATTTATATAAATTAGAAAAAATTGATTATAGAACGACCGAGAATGGCACACCCAAACAAGTTTGCATATCATAGCAGCATACGCTGGCCGCATAATCGTACCGGTGTAAATCTCGCATGTTGGATACCTTTCGTAAGATATAATATAATAATGTAAAACTTGTACTGATACACGACAATGTTACTATAATGTCATATTATATATTACATACTCCGTATTAGATTAGATTAGATGAGAAGTTTACGTATAAATTAATAAAAGTATATCATTTAAATATATAAATAAATGAGTCAACGATTTAAGTTTATCGGCTCACTTAAACAAATGAATTATCAAAAAATATAATTCTTCATTGGCATCTATATATAACTTGTACATGCTCATAGAATGTTACTACACATAAATATAACTAACATTTTTTAAGACACCTTATCTTACCAACAATTGTACTTGATCTCACCAAATAAAAATAATCATACTCCCTCTCTACCAGTCAAAGTGTCCCATTTGACTATCCACACATGTTTCTAAATATCCACTAATTACATTTTTCACCAATCACATCTCTTCTCATTAAAGTCTTTTTTGATTGATTAAATACGAAAGTGAACACTTATAATGAAACAACCAAAGTGATAACATGGACCATTTAAGTGAGAATGGGTGAGTAAATTATTAGATAATTTATTATAGATCACCTTAGAACATGAGAAGTGGGCTAATTAAACTATAAGACAATTAGAAACATGAACCACAACAAACAATTGATATAAGAATTGAAGGTCAAACAATATATTAGATTATCAGGAAAAAAAATTCAAGTAATATACGGAGATGACTACCATTGAAGAAAGAAGCAAATACGTCTGTATGTTGGATTACATAACTAAAACTTAAAATAAAAATATTAAACTTAATGAAGAAAACTGTGGTGTTTTTCATCAATAAAGTAATAAAGTACTTAAAACTGAATAAAAAACGTATCACACACATGACAGGTTAATAAAAATAGATTATATATTTTAATAATTGAGTAAATGATATAAGTTAATCTACTATGTTGGCACAAAAAATAATACTTCATTAACATTTAAAAGGTGTATATGTTTATGATTAAAAAAATGGAGGATTATATCATTTCTAGTAACTCAGTTGCATGATTCTTCATTTTTAAATTTGTGAAAGTGTTAACTTACAGGCTCATATGAGTATTTAATTGTTTCAATATCTCTTCATATATAGTTATAATAACATTTGATAATTACACTACATAAATTATTAATTATTATAATGATTTATCCATTCGAATTCTTTTCACTACTATTTATATTTTTGATTATCCCGCATTTTTTTCTTACAATTATTGAATTGAATTAAATTGTATTATTTCATTTCATATTATTACTTTGAAAATATAAAATATGATTCCACTTGGCATTACAAATTAGATGATGGCATATAAAGATCCCATATTGAATGTAGTCAAGGAGAACACTACACATAAGCTAGGGGCAAGCTAGTTAGTATATAGGTAAAAGATACCAACGTAATACTCTATCCGTCCCAAAATAAGTGTCCATTTTTTCATTTTATTTATCTCAAAATAAGTATTATTTCTAAAAGTAATTTATTAACTTTACCATTTTACTCTCAATATTTTTTTTAAAAAAAAACTAATACATGAGAGTCTATGAGAAAAATAAATACAATGGTATTATCTTCACTACCAGATAATGTAAATTTTTAAATTTTGTAAAAATTGATTGTAAAAATTGATTGTGACCACTTACTGTAGGACCGAAAAATTATTACAATAACCTTGCGATATGATTGTGATTTAAAGGTAGTATCTATAACTAAAGGATAATGAAAATCAATTATATTTCAAAAGTTATTACTTAGTTAGACCTTTTTTTATATGTAAATTGTGAATGGCTATATATATCATTGTAGATTTTAAATTTGTTAACTTATTTCTTATTTTGCTAAGGCGTCACAAATTTAACATAACTGTCATAAAATTTAGTCAAAGATTTAAAAATTCGGTTAAGTATTTGAATTTTGATAATCTTTCACAAGTTTGACATTAATCCGACGCAAAATTTTAGCCAACTATTTGAACTCTAATTTGTCGTCGCGAGTTTAACACTAATCCGTCGCAATATTTGGTCAAACGTTTGACTTTTGATACTCCGTTGCAAATTTGTCACTTATTTGTGTAAAAAAAATCATCTGAATTTTTTTTCTTCCGGTATATCATCACAAAGCGGTGGCAAATGCAATGAATATATTGCGATTTTATTTTCGTCACAAAATTCCATCGTTGTTGCTTGTTTCTGTGGTAGTATATGTATGTACGAGTTGAATCTCAATTGACTTGAGCATTTAATGATTCGATCTATCATTTTAGGCCAACGTCTCAATCCACAATTTAAGTGACTCTTCACCTTTTTAAAGGTACATTTGAAAGATTCATAATTATAATTAGTTGCTTGGATCTTCTCTAACTATTTAGTTGAATGAACTCATTTCATATTTAACATTGAGTTACGTGATTTATCACTTAATGTTATTTGTTAGATTGATTAGTTTTTTCTTTTTCCTTTTCATCATTAAATATTGTCGTATTTATATTTATATTATATATACCCTGTTACTAAACCAATAAGTTTCAATTAAACCAACCTTTTGTCATACTTTTTCCGAAACAAACAATATTTTCCATAAGTAACATATAAGTTTGAATCCATTTATAAGTCTTATGAAGAAATGAAATGCTTTTAGCACCGACGCACCATGTGTTGTTGTCGTGTCATAATGTGATAGCACAAATGTTGACCCGTTAATAAAATAAACACGGTGCAATTGCATTACGCGCACGAGGCACGTATCCAACTACATAACAAAAGTTACTATTCCTTGAAAGTGTTCACGCCACTACCATTAATTATTTAAAACCTTCTTATTATAACGTGAAAAATGTTGTCAAAATACGTGACATCAAATCCATCTTTTATGTCCTTATTGTTATTTTTTTATTTATTTAATTATTAAGTCACTATAAAAACAAATTTATTTGATTCCTTTTACATTATATATTTTAGAATAAGCACAAGTTTTTCCATATGATCATATCTATACAAGTTGAATAAAATAAAATAAACTAAACTTCTAAAGTTTGATCAAGTTCTGAAAATCTTTATTATTCTTATTCTTATAAGTTATAACCCATCATCAATCTTGGAATATTTGAGGGGTCAAATTTTTACCTACTTGATTATTACGTTTAATCTCCAATTCCAATTTTTTAAATCTATATTAAATTAATTTAATCTAATTTCTAAGAAATTTTAGATCATACAAACTTGTATTATTAACTTGTATTATTTTAAATCATAGTTATTTGTGTCTAGTTTGTACGTGTGTTATGAGTATTGCGAGTCGAGTTACACACGAGTGACAATTAAAATTTATGATTTCAAGTCACAAATCGAGTTAATAGATATCCTTAGCTTACAAAATAACATTGCATTCAATGTATAGTATTAAAGATGGGATGTCGGCCCATGAGAACGGTGGATAAAGAATTATCGGGGTTAGGTCAATGTGGACGTATATATTTTATATACACATATTTTGGCTCCTTTCCATGTGCGTATGTTTACAATCTATAAACTATTATTTCCTTTTTTGTTTTCTATAATAATTCAACTTAATTAGCATATTTAAATCATAAGCAAAACAAATTGATGATTTTTAATACTTAATGGGTCATGCACTATATTTTATGATATGATAATACGAAAGATATATAAATAATTATTGGCTTTAACTTTTAAAAATGAAAAATGATTTATGTTTCTAAAATTATATGTATAAATTTAGGCATTAAAATTTATTGAAGCTACTAAGTATTTAAAGGCGGAGATAAAGAAAGACAAATAATGTGTCGTATATTAATGGAATGAGTCTAGATTTAGACATTTTTAATTAGACATGTTTAGCATCACTTTTTAAAAATACATGTAACTAAATATGAGGGGGCAAAAAAATTTTTCTTTTCGTTTCTCCTTTTACCTTTTTAAGAGGACAAAAAATAAAAAATGTATATATTACCTTAAAATTTTAGAATTTTTTTAGGGACAACTGACCTCTTTTCCCCCTTCTAAATCGACGTCTGCTGGAAAATTAAGTTAGTATAATTGTAACACCCCAAAATTTATAAGTTATAATTTATATTAAAAATATGTATTTAATTATAGATATGTAAAAAATATGTTGAATACAGAATAATGAGTTGGGTAGAAAACATATAAGAGAAATAAGTTTGTGAGGCTAGAGTGTGAGTTTCAAAGTCTTGAAGGACTAAGATGTAAATAGAAAATGTTAGGAGGGATTATGTGTTAAATGAAAGAGTATTAAGAACTAAATAATAAATAAAATAAGTTTTATTCCTTTTAATTAAAAGAAAATAAAATCTGGAAGAAACCAGATGTTTTGTGTATATGTTTTGTGTATGTGTGCATTCCAGAGAGTGGGACGAGAAGAGGAAAGGAGAGAGCAAAAGAAATCATAAAATTGAGTTGATATTCATGTATGTTTGAGCGTATAATCTTCATATTCATCATTCTTGAAGTCCTTAAAGAGTGGAGAATTGTTTGAGTTTGATAACCAACATTTGCAAGGTAAGTAATGGGGGAGAGAATAATATGATGTCAGCACTTTGCTTACGTGAGTAGTAGTTGAGTGTGTGTTATCATGAGGTGGGTGATATGGTGGTGCCATTGAGACACATGAGAGTGTTCAATGTGCATACCTAAATAGTGGGAACACGGGTGACATTAGGGCTTAAAAAATCTCAATTGTTATGCCTTAATACCACGAGATTATACTCCTTTGAGTAGGAGTCAATATGAGTTTTATATTAAGGATCCTTAATTATGAGCAAGTTGGCTTACCCTATTACTTTGTTGTTGTTGTTGTTATATAGGTAACAGAAGCGGGTCATGGAGTAAATTGGGCAAGGAGCCAAAGGACGACTAGGGGTGAATTTGCTATTGAGTTATTAAGTCAATCCTCATTAGTAAATCATTCTCTACTAATGTTGGAAGCCCCATTTTGAAGAAATACTATGATCATTTAAGTATGATCATTTTGAAGAGGAAATTGATGTTTTGTTGAATAACAAGTTAAACGATTTAAACTAGAATGACTGTAAATACTATGTGGATCAAATATATGTTGATGGGTCAAGAGTTTGAGTTAATGAGTTTTGAATAATTGAGTGAGTTTTGATCTTTTGAGTTTTGGTGATTTTTAGTTAAATGCAATTGGCTGTTTTAGTAAATTATGGTTATTTGATTATGAAGAGGATTTTGCTAACTTGGATCTAAATCAACCATTTTAAAGATTGTTTTTTGTTCGTGAATTGGAGTTAAAATGATGCTAAATGAGTTTTAGTTTTGTGGAATTTGATTGATTTAGAAGTAGTTATTTTGGTCATCAAAATTGATGTTTAGATTGATAAAAATCTGGGTGTATGAGTGTTATTTTGTTATTAAAAATCTGTAGGAAAAAGTGGTGTAAAATCTGAGTTTTGTTGTACCTGTAGGGCTACCCGGCGGGTATGCCTTGTACCAGGTGGGTACTTGACTTACCCGGTGGGTGTACCCGGCGGGTATTACTGGGTCAAACGGGTAATCCCTTCGTTATTTTTCACAGAGAGTTGGGTAAAAGTGTTTAACCGGTAGGTACCAGCTATTTTCAGAAAAATGTTATTTTGAGTCCAAATCAATGGTGTTCTTGTCACAATGAGTTTATAATATTATAACTGAGACGCAAAATCTTATTCAAAGAATTTTTGAGTCGAGAACTATTTAATAAAAAAAAAAAAAAATTCAAGTCGTTTCAATAATTTTTATAATTTTATATATTTTTAAAATGGACATTTATAATGGAAAGGATAACGTGTAATACCATTAAAGGGGAAGGTTCAAATAGGAACACTTCTTATTGTGGGAATGGTAGGAACGAATATTTTTATTTTTAATTTTAAGATTAACTAACGTTTTTTTATTAAAAAGTTATATGAAATTTATTAGAATTTTATGCTTTTTAATATAAGATAAAAAAAATTTAAAACATGTGATACACATAATAAAAAATTTAGTGTGTATCACAGTATCACACATAAAAGCTATGTGATACACAACTTTAATTTTTGTATCATATATTTTTTATTTTTTTTAAATCGATCCAATATTAAAGAGGATAAAATTTTAATAACTTTGGCATTATTTGTTTGGCAAAAAGTCTAGATATGTTGAAATTAAAAATGAAAAAGGGCGTTCCTACAGTTCTTACAATAAGAAATGATTCTACAATAACCCTCCCCTACGATTAAAATGTAAATTTATAACCAATTGGTAACATTTAATAATAGATAGACTAATAGTTATATATACAAGTAACTTTATATAAACGAGATAAACTTTAGACATTTGACTAAGAAGTAGATAATATTAAGAAAAAGATGGTATACTGTATCTTCTTTTAAACACGAGAAATATAATGTTAATGTGTATAATAACAAGATCTAAAAAATATATCTATAAAAAAATAAAAAATTAATTAAAAGTAGTTGTAGAAATTGAAAGTTTGCAAGTAACGTTGGGCAATGGTGGGCTTGACTTTGACTAAATGCAAAGACTTCTTACCCTAAAAACACCAACAGCCGACAAGACTTTCTATTACTTTTATCTCACTTCTCCTTCACTTCTCCTTTTTCTTGTCCTCCTACCATAATTAATATTTTAATATTTAATGTTTTTAAGTTTTAACCACATTTAACAATTTTTCCACTTATATTCTCTTAAACATATGTTTGTACTTATTTATCCCTTCAAACTTTCGTGGCCATCTATTTTCATTGGTTTGTAACAGATTTAGATGTAGCTACATGACTGGTATATCTCTTCAATCGTTCGTCATTGATTTTTTTAAGAAGTCTTGCCCTCTTTTAGTTTATTCTCTAATAAGTTTTCTATTTATCAATCCAGATTTTAGATACGAAAATGAATAGTTTGTATAACGAAGGTCGATCGAAACATAGAAATACTTTTAAACATCGTTTTTTCATGGACATTGACGAATACTTTTAGAGAATACGAAAGAAAGAAAGATGTATCTCGACTGCACCAGTATCACATTAAAGCGATTCATCTATAAATGTCGAATTAATAGTAGACGACGAACAATAAGTGTTGATTATTAGATTAGAATTAGAATAAATAATACAAATATATTGAATAATAATACAAATGAGAAGCTCATTTTAAATTTAGAACTAGATATAATAATATACCATCATCTTGACCATAATAATATCTGTAGCTAGTAAGCCACCTTCCTCTTTTCTTCCCCACTCAACTTGCACCTTTCCAACCTATCTATATATTCTACTCTTTCTTTTAATTTTGTTCTTCAGTTTACCTTCCAATATCCCTTAATAATCTCTAAAACTACAACTAACTGCAAGATCAATCTACTTTCAAGAATTAATCTTTCAATGGAATACACAAGCTTGGTTGATACTTCTTTGGATCTCAACTCCAATCCTACCCAGTTTCTATCTCTAGTACCTGTAAGTGTTTGCAAGTATATGTACTAATTACAACATATATGAAGATATAAATACATCTTGGTAGGTCTTTAGCTTACAATGAATCTTGATTTTTGTCTCATAGAAACAAGAAGCTCATAGCAACTTCATTGAGCTTGGATTGAAGATGTCAAATGTTAAAGATGAGGTATATATATATATATATCCACCATTTTCACTTTTAGTTCATAGGGAGTTAGAAACTTTTGAGGGAAGCAGATATATAAGCAATGATTATTTTGCCTGTATATTCATCGATAAATATTTCATTATTACACTCTTTTTTACTCGATATTCGTGACTAGATGATATTTTTTGTGTAATATTCATGGATGTACAAGTAAAAATGATCGACTTCCAGCTTCTCTAATATTATAAGTAAAAGTTTTTGTGTATATATCTTTCTGTAGCTTATCTTAGGGTTTTTGTGGGAATTATTATTAGCAGGCTGCTGGTACTTTGTTAGAGGAATTGAATAGGGTGAGTGCAGAAAACAAGAAGTTGACTGAAACGTTGACTGTCATGTGTGAAAACTACACTGCCTTACAAAACTATTTGGCTGAATATATGATCAAGAATCCAGCACCATCTGATAGCAACAACAACAACTTCAAGAAACGGAAGCCTGAAAACCCCATGAATCAAACTATCAACAATGAGAGAGGCATTTCTGAAACTAGTTCAAGTGATGAAGATTCTTGTAAGAAACCTAGACAAGAACAACACATCAAAGCCAAGATTTCTAGGGTTTGTGTTCGTACTGAAGCTTCCGATACCGGCCTTGTAAGTCCTCATATTAATTTCTTAATCATATACGTCACATGTATAACAAATATGCATTATTCAATTGTATTATATACCTCAAAGAAGCATGACATGTGGGATATTAAAATTTAATCTAAGAAATAAAAAGAAAGTTAATTATAAATTTAGAACATGATCAAGTTCATAGCTTTAATTAGTTAGTTCTAGTGTTTGCCAAGATTTCTAAATGTATATTTTATATTTGTTATAATCAGTTGGTTAAAGATGGATATCAATGGAGGAAATATGGACAAAAGGTCACAAGAGATAATCCTTCTCCTAGAGCTTATTTTAAATGCTCTCATGCTCCAACATGTCCAGTCAAAAAAAAGGTGAGAAACCATTGCTAAATTCTTATCTAAAGTATATTCAAATATAAGATCGATATGGATTTCGTGTACTAATTTGTTTAATGTTGTTTGAATTAGGTTCAAAGAAGTGTTGAGGATCAATCAATATTGGTGGCAACTTATGAAGGAGAACACAACCATCCAAACCAATCAAAACATGAGCAAGCGAACTCAGGGTTGAGCAGAACAATGGCAACCACCACGCTCGGTTCAGTCCCGTGCTCGGCCTCACTTAGCTCATCGGGACCCACAATCACTCTAGACTTAACAAACCCACCAAAACCACCAACTAACCCTTCAGAAGAAACCAAGGTTGGTGATGGTAACCGAAGAGTTGACTCACCCGAATTTCAACAGTTTTTGGTAGATCAAATGGCATCTTCATTGACAAAAGATCCTAGCTTCAAAGCAGCATTAGCCGCAGCAATTTCAGGAAGAATGGTTCAACAAAATCATTCACAAAAGTGGTAGCTAGCCATAGATATACGATGAGATCATGGATGATGTAGATACCACATGGTTAAAGAAACAAAGAAAGTGCTAGTGGTAGGAAGCTTCCAATTCAATTTGCAATGAGATTAATTAGGTTGTACCCAAGTAGTGGCAAGTTGTTTTGTTTCCAATTCAATGGGAGTTACCCATTTCAATCAATTAATGGCTCATACCAACAATACTTTGAATTGTTCATATAAAAACATTGAGAATTTGAGATTATTTCGGCTTTTGATTTATTTTTAACGCTAGCAACCTTAATCCACATGCTATTGATATATCCGACACATTATTCATACATATATATTGTCTCGATATTGCTGAGCCAAAGACCCTTTGATATATATACTTAATGTGATTAATTGGTTCGTGCGTTCTTGTTAATTACTATTTTCCTAATAATTATAATGAAATGTCGATTAATTACATCATGCACGTAGCTTTAAGTTTGATGAATTAATAGTTGGACGTGCTATCCAATTTCACGTGGAAAAATGGATCCGTGAGGACCCTTTTTAAATGGTCCAGTCTATCCATAGATTCAAAGTGGTCCTTGAGTTCAACATGGACAATTTATTGTGCAATACTTTTGCATGCTCTCTTTTTCAAAATAAATGATAATACTTTTTTTTTAGTTTCTTTTGGACAAAACTTTACCATATAGGGTTATACTTATCGTATGAATGATGTTGTAGTCTTATCCTTTCCTCATAGCAATATAGTATTATTATAACATGCCTATATGTACCGCTTTAAATCTTGTGGATTGGTTCGCATAATGTATTTTACGAAATTAAAATATATTAAAGGAATTGAAAACTTAAGCAATGTAAGTTTCTTTGAGAAAACGAATTTGATGAATTCCAATTTAGTACATTTTTGGACACCAATCACTCATATGAAATAAATTGAAATTCAATTCCATCAATTCTATGAACCAAAAGTAACTTAAAGATTTCAATTTTGAGAACATTGGATTACCATAAAAGAAGACTGTCATAATGACGCTAGCATCTATCTATGGCATAACATATAGTCGGAGATTTACGACCCACAAGTCCAATCAAAACGATTCATCTAGCAAGTAACTCATGTTACTTTAATTTGAATGTGTTGTTCATTGATATTGATCATTCCTATTTGAATAACGATTGAATGTGGTATTACGTACATAATCAATAGTTAAGATCTATTAGCCACTAGCATCATTTTATTTTGTCTCTAGCTTTTCAATTCATCAAAACGAATATTTATAATGGATGAGGTTTTTCCTGTTTAGCCTGGGGAAGGCGAGCCTTTGACTTATATGTACGCGATCTAACCGAAGTATTCCGTAATTGTTTCGACCCTTTATCTGGGCACCCTCAAGATTTGGTGCTGGTGAAGTTTCGAACCTATGACCTCTTATAAGGACGTCAGATCACTTTACCACTAGGTCATCTTTGATGATGGTTTCGGAACGAATATTAGTTTCACGATATATCAAGACTTCATTGTGTGTGACAATATAGAATTAGTGATGATTCTCGCTCATATATTTACTTACTCAGAGTAGTATTTTTTTTTATTTTTTTTTTCATTTTTGCTACATTGAATAACTAGAAATTAATTCTAGTAGTTACAATGTCAATGAAGAAGACTAGTACCCAACAAACACCTGGGGTCGTTTAGCTTCTTTTTTCAATTACTCTAAATCAAGATCCGTGTACTATTTTCCCGCCTACAATAAGACCCAGCACACATTGGCTGCTTTTACTGCCTTCACACTTCACACATACATCTATTGACCATTTGACCACCGCAAATCTTTATTTAATTATTGTTTCATATAATAATTCAAAATCACATGTTGTTTATGTCCAAAACTACTACTACGTGTCTACCCATTACTTGCTAATTTTGACACACTACTATTCAGTTGGACCTAACAATATGTGGCCTCTTTTTAAGAAAATTTCGAAGGAAAAAAAATGGGATTGTACAATTGTTGTAGTGTTAGTGTGGTCCCCATAGAGCCAAAAATTGTGTCAAATTCAACTAGTTTTCAACATTTACTTTTTTGTTACTGGTATGACTTTTAGGAGCTGACAAATAATAAGGGAAATGTCTTTAGGGAGTATCATAAAACAAAATTTATAGAACATTAATTGTAATTTATGGTGTTAAAGTAAAGCATAATTAGTGATGTACGAATTAGCTTGATAAGAGGAAGACTTTATAATGTAAATGTATCTTAATATAAGCTATTGGGTTACTAGTCCTTGATCATTCAAATTATTAATATAATTATCTCTCGGAAGAAATGATGACGACCAACTCTTTGTCAATGAAGAAGAAGGTCACTGCTCTACAGTTTATTATAAAATGATTAGCTGAGTGATTGAATCTCTACTTTGTGTAATCGCTGATCATTCTCATGACAGCGGGAGATTTAGATCACTCATTTATCAAATAAAGGAAGCAGTCGTTGTCCCTAAATAAAAGACAGTTGCTGGAAGAAGATAAGAAGAATTACTCTACAAGGGCATGTTAGCTCGCAGTGAGTGAAAAATAGTATCTCTCCTCCAGTAACTGATTAACGAATCAATCAACTTGTTCTTTGTACTCGCTGGTTGATAGACCCTGATCAAAGAACGTCAGCAACATCCAAGACTTATACAAGTATAGGATTACATGGCATCAAGCTTTACTGAGATTGGAGGAATATCAAGTCACAACTTTCACATGATCAGAAAGTGAGACCACATAAACTACTCTAACCGTTTTTCTGTTTGTCCGGAGCCAATCAAGCAATAACACGTGTCATTCCATATTCCAGATTTATTGGAGATATTTACGAATGATCCATCCTATTTATAGAATGACATATTGTACTTAGAAGTTAGTCGTTTTCATATTAATCATCTGTACTATCAGTGATTAAGTGTGTCTAAGTACGATCACGAGTCAGCGAGTAATCACTAGATCGATTAGTTGGATCAGTGAGTCTCAGCAAGTTGTAATAGTTAGCATACACTTATTAGATCTTAAGTTAGACTAGATCTATTCCGCAATCAGTGTTTGAGTTGTAATTGTTAATTCAATAATATACACTCTTTAGCTACTATATCTTTACTTTATTGCATTGAGTACTTAATTTAATACTCTGCTATCGTGTTGAATTATAAATTGTTAAATAAACATTGAAAGCTATACGTTTGAAACTAAGATTACTTAAATTTGGGACTAACATAAGCATCTTGAACTTTGACAGTTTATATTTTCTGGTCATCCGTGGGTTCTTGTTTGATAATTTCAACTTAAAAAACCATCTCCCAGTTTCATTCTAGAACTGTACAAGAAAGCTTTCATGGCCTACTGTCGGAAACCTCAAACTAATTAATCTTTAAAAAGGTTTACCTAATCCATAATTTTTGTATCCAAATCGTTCTAATGAACTTGTTAAAGAAACTTGATGATGCCAACATCTTGACTATGATATGAAATTGGAAACTCTTACCTTAAATTCTGCCAACCACATGCATCATCATCTCCCATCATTTTCTTTTACATGCCTTTTCATCTACAATCTACAAAGTCAATTAAAAAATTACTATTTCATAGCCTAAACCATCACCAGCGTGGCCTAGTGACAAGGTTTACAAATGTCCTCAGGTATCAGGTTCGAAACTCCGTAGGTAAACATCTTGAGGAGACCAGAAAAAGGGTGGGAAACAGTCAACTAGTCAAGGAGATACTCCGGTTAGACCGGGTACATTGTAGTTAACAAGGAGTCGCACTTCCTGTGTAACCTAAAAAGAGGAAAAACCTCATCCATTACATTTCATATCCTTCACTTGGTTCAAGACTCTCGTTAAATCCCAAGCCATTTGCGTATTCATCGGGTATAACATTTCACGTCCAACGGATATAGATTCATGAAACCTGAAGCAACTAAATAAGAAGATCATTACTAATTATTCCACCCACTTGCATGAATGAGTAAACGACTATCATTTGATCAGGTCTTTGCAAATCAACTCTGCCTTATACGACTTGATTGGGACATGATTGTCTTAAGCATTTTCATTAAGACCCAGACTCATCACCTATTTGCATCGTGACCACATGTAGAAAAATCAGATTTGGTACTTAATACTACACAACTTTTCAAATGTAGAATACATCAAACATTTATCATACTCGGACCTAGAATAGTCTATATTCCATAAAACCATTGGAATCAATGGCCATTAGTAAACTAATCTTATCATGTTAAGTTAAATTAATCATTCATTCAAGCATCTAAATCTCAGAATCAAGTTCTTTCTCACTTAATGCTATGGGGAACATTGTATCGACTTCATCACAAAATTGTAGAATTTTCTTTCCACCAACCAAGATGGTTATGTTTTTGTTATGTTAGATTATATAAAACGCGTACATGCAAGATATTCTCATACACCTAATAAACTATATGCTACTTAATTCAAATAAAAAATATTCTAAATTTGAAGTCATACCGATTGTTGTTTATGTTCTTGACTGTTTACCACGAAACCATTTCTTCCCATGATGCACACGTGCACGTCTTGCATCACGTTTCACTTCTCTCATTCCCATTTTCTTTGGTTCCCTAGTTTCATCATTCTGTGATGAATCCTTCAACATCTTTGTAATTTTAGGATCTTCTTTAATTCCAATTGATATCATCTCCGCATGTAGTTCCCTCGCTTTAGCTAGTAATCCATTCCTCACTAGGCCATCCACCATCATCACAAAATGTGCAGAATCAGGTGAAACTTCATATTCTTTCAACTTCACCCAAATTTTCAACGCATTATCAACCTCGTTTAGTTGCATAAACTTGCCAAGAAGTATAAAGAAAGTATCCTTGCTTGGTCCACTCCCAGATTTCATCATTCGCTCGAGAAGTTCCAAATTTTCTATAAAAGTCAAGTCTTTTCCTTCAAGAAACGCATGATACGTGTCGATAGTAGGATTTACATTTTCTTCCAACATTCTTGATAATATATTTCTTGCATCCTCTAATTTTCCTGCTTTACATAACGGATGTATTATATAATTGTAAGTACTGGAATCAGGACTCAAACCCGTCTCCTTCATTTTATCCAATATTTTAAGGGCTTCTTCATGACAATTTTCGTGTGCAAGCACATTAATCAACGAATTATAAACCGTTCTGTTTGGTCTCCACCCTCTTTTCTTCATTTCATCATACAATCTTAGCGAGTCAAAGAGGTTGTTGACTTTCGAGAAGCAAGAAATCATGTGAGTGTACGAATATTCATCTGGAATGACTTGGCATTTGTCCATTTCTTTCCAAACTCTCTTGGCTTCAATTATGTCGACGAATATATTACACCAACCATTAAGAATGACGTTGAACCCCTCAGTTTCAAGTGGAAATAGTTTCGAGTTTAAATACATGAACTCTTCCGCTTCTTCAACGTTTCCATGCTTACAAAGGGTATCTAGAAGTGTACAGAATGCCTTCTGATCAGGACTCAATTTGAACTTCTCCATTATCTGAAATGCACGAATCGCTTCAGCTGGTTCGTTTGCAGCTGCGTATCTATTTATATACCATCAGACAAAAACTTAAACAACAAACCAAATAAATAACAGTTTACAATAAACTATCATAGAGTAATTTTGATTTACCTGTCAATCATGATGAATATTGGGCGTTGAGTATTCATTGAAGATTGATATAAATCTTTAATTAAACACCAAGCATTGTTGAACTTTTTATGATTCCCCAACACCCATATCATCAAGCTCCAAGCTTTTTCATCGTCACATTTCCATTTCTGACCCCATTTAAATACTAATAATGATAACTTCCATTCATCCTTTAATTCCCAAATCACTGAAACAATCAAATCTTTACTCGGGTTGATTCCAGACCGGTCAAGAAAACACATTGACTCTCCCTCTTCAGGATTAAAATGACTGCGTAATAATCTAACTAATTTAATCACATCCGATTTTGTGCTTCCGTTAGTAGTCGCTGCGAATTGAGTAAAGTTTATGCTTTCGTAGAGATATGGAGCATGTGATTGGTTGAATGTTGGAAAATGGTTGTAATTCAGGTTTTGGGTTTTGGTGCCAAGTGTTCGATGAAATGCCTGAAAGAAAGGATTTGTAAAACTTGAATAGGAGGGAGATGAAGCAGCATGTTGGGCAGTTTGTGATGTTAGAGTAAAAGAAAACAAGCGATGAGAACATGTACGTTGATTGATTGTGCGAGCAACACTAGCAGAAAACATCAATGAAAATGTGTACGTTGGTTTCCACACTTGTGCTACTCGGATAGTTTCAAATAAAATGTGTTTTTTGGTTCTATGATGCCTTAACGGTTTTCAAAGTGAGAAGGCTTGTTAATTAAAAAAAAATTATACAAGTATTAATAGAAAAGTAAATTATGTCTTCCATTAAATATTGAAGTGTTGAATTAGATTAATAAAAGAAAATCGTGTTTAATATAAAAAGAGATTTAGACTGGGTTTGTATTGGTTTATTTTTCCACCTCGTGACTTTTTTCGGGCATATCATTTGAGCTTATTAATATTAAATAAGCAATAAAAGTTCGAAAAATAGAGTTCGTTAAAATAAGCGACAATGCTAACAACATCCTATGTTGACTAAAAAAAGACTAAATTTGAACATTTTACAAAGTTAAAGGATCAAATATACAGAATAATAAGTTTTATTTAATGCATGACAGATTTGTTGCATATATCAAAGGTGATGTTAATAACAATGATATCCATTTTTAAAAAATCAAATAAACCCATAAACTCCAAAAATAAGTTAATCCAAACACCCCTTAGTTTAAAAGATGGTGTATCTCCGAATAAAATAGAAATCCCTTCTAGTTTTTGGAAAACGTCATTAAACTTAACCGTTGTAGTGACAAAATCTATTAGAAGTTCATATTTATCTTTTTCTACGAACAAACCGCAAGTAAGTTTACAAATCATTAGTCAAAGTAATGAAATCTATGACAAATTATTTTAATTTGGATCAACAAATTGCAAGGTTAAAATCTATTTTTCAAACCATCGTATTAATTAACTATAAATACACATATCACTGGTAATCTAATGAAGTCAGCAAGTAGTAATTGAATCAAAGGATAAGTATTTGGGAATGTATTTAACTTATATCCGTTGTCTATTGTGTGCACCTAACTTACGTTTACTATTTTTAATGCTTCGAACTTTCAAAAAGTGTGTTTTAGTGTATTATTTACCACTTTTGATGGATGTCACGTGGCATATTAAAAGGATGACATATCAGCAAAATACATTAAACACACTTTTTAAAAGTTGAATTCATTATAAATAGCAAATGTGAGTACACACAATAGACATTGAGTACAAGTCAGATGCATTCTCAAACACTTATCCCTTATAATCAATTTAATCAAATGATATTTACTTCCTAAACACAAGTCTTTACTGTGTCTTTTTGCAATAGTATAGTAACCAAATAGACTGAATTTTCATGCCATTATATCATCAACCTTTACAATTACACCCCAAAAGAGAAGAAAAGAATGAAAAAACTATGTTATCTAAAAAGGCATCACTCTCCTAGACTTGTAAAACCACAAAAATGAACAGAACAGGACGATTCCAGTTACTCCTGTGATGAACAATACCCACTCGAAAGCTGATGGATTATCAAATAACGTTATCGGGAAATTCATGCCAAATATCCCTGCTACTACTCCAAATATGGCAACCACAAATGTAGCAGTAGTCAGTAATAACTCAAACTGTATAAGCTGGTTCCGCACATTATCCTGCAACCCAATATGTTCATATCATAAAATAAGCAAAATTAATATAGTATCAAAACCAGTCTAGTGTTGCTTTGGCATCATACTATTCCTAAAATATTTATGTTTATCCAGTTAACGAGATAGAACTATAATACCCATTCAAAATATTTAGGAAGATTCCAGTATATTTTAGTGATGCATCATTCAAAAATAGCATTACTCAACAAAATTCAGATTATTATTGTAACAATCTTAAATTACCCGCATTGACCAATCACCCAAATTGTCTGCGGCCCATTTCCCAGCTCTTATCTTTTGGGAAGTATATACTACAATAAGGATAGCTCCTAATTTATCACCAATCATATAAGACACGTGTTTAGTATTTTTTTACCAGTAGATTTCATTCTTGAGAAAGCACACATACCAGTTGAATATTAATGAAGTCTTCGGTGTCATCAATGTATTCCTTCAGCTGGTGTATGACAAAACACGGCGATCAAGGAGTGATATATAGAAACTGATAAATTGAATGTTTTAAGGTAATGTAATACCGAAGTAAGCTTATTAAGAGTGCTATCAATGACAACAAAGTAAGCCTCCAGGAGCATCTCCATCTCCTCAATGTTTTGCTTGGTGCTTTCAGAACTCCTCATGCTATCATGCCTACTCCTTGCAAAGCTATAAGATTTTTCAAGCTTTCGATAATCTGGGGGTGAAGAAACAGGAGATACTGGAGCTGAAACAGATTGTGGACCATCGATCGACCTGTATCCAATCATCGATTGATCTCCACCATAGGATAACGTATCCATTCTGGTTTTCTTCTCAGTCAGATACATTTCAGCCATATCTCCATCATCATCCATTAGCTGCTCTATTTCATCTCTTACCTGGTATGCACGTAATTGTCAAAATAATGATGGATGAAAGGTCAGGGGTCCTTGTGCATGAGAAAAAAAAAATTCAGAGGTGGCAAGATGGGTGGGTAACAGGTCAACTTATATTACTGTTTGAATAATGGTAAGTCAGGTACTCGAGTTGACCTGCAAACACTTCTTCGTCTATTTTCAGAAGAAAACAAAATTACACTGTATTTATTCAATGGGTTAATCATGATCACAAAGACAATGTGTTACAATAATAGTGATGTAGAAAGTTGTATACACTAGTAATAGACTTTGACTTTCAACCTGTTTGACCCGTTGCGTTTTTAGCGAAATTTATTTATTTGACTCATTCAGATGAGGGACAACCCAAATAAGTAAATGAACTGAAATTGTCAAACTGTGTCAAAATCTACTAAAGACGACTACTACAGCACCTTTTGGACCCTACGAGTCAATGCAACAAGTCTGCTTTTCAGTCTACGAACCCGTTCCAAGTTTAAAGTACTGATTGTTGATGTAAGTTCATCTAGCAATGGATACGCTTCAATTTCTAATTCCGCTGCCTGACAAATTCATGAGCAGAGTACTATCAGATAAATTAACAACATAATTTTACAAGAGAGTACAGAACCAGCAATGGTAAATACTACACAATACGCCTTATTTATGGAATTACAAGTTTAAACATAGATATACCAAAATATAATCAGGTCTGACAAGCATTCTGCGGGACAACCTCAATGGGGCTTTATGCAATTTACATGGGACCGCAGGAACAATATTTTTGATTAACTAAGTAATAACATGTTGCACCAACTTGCTATCGGATGGTATACAATAACTACATGACAACAAAGCATTGCCCCTCTCTGGGTGTTATCTTACGAGTAGTTAATACATTAAGATATCATAAACCTATTAGCACTTTTGGCAAAAAGGGTAAAAACTTACTAAAAAAACACCAAGTAACTTCTGTTCCAACATTAATTTTCATTCTCTTATGAAGCTATCCCCTGTTCCATTCTTAATACCTCCTAACTCCGATCTTCCCAAATAACACATCGGGAAATAAAGCTTAGATAAAATTCATCCCACTCGACTTCACATGCTTTTCAACAAGGGGACAGAAACACCAACAACCCTATATTATGATATGAGTAGAGACAATAGACGAAGAGATGAAATAGGAAAGGAGGTCAATATTCAGGGGATAATGATGCAACAAATCATGAGTGTTGATTGCTTAGACATATAAACACATAAAGCTGCATTTTCAACTCAATTAGCTTCATTACATCTAGACTTAAAATTTTATTCTTCTCTCTGTTATCTTCTTTATTACATCAAAAAAATTAACTGAAAACCAAAGCGATGCTTTTTAAGTTCGATATTCGACAGACTGTATTTTCTGTTCATTGTGCAAAAGTACAAGGTCAAAGAGATTGTGTATAATAGTATCGAATAAGCTAGTTCTTGACCGGGTTTTTGGGAAACTATTAGCCTGATAAATTCAAGTTGGCCTCAGTGGACATTTTAAAGATATGCAAGAAGTTGTTATTTTGGGTACAAAAAAGTATAAATGATCATAATCACAAGGATCTCGTTCGTACTAAACTTTTTTCATGGATTTTGACGGTCAATGAGAAGCAATTATGAAATTGAATATACATCAAACCTGGGTATCCAGAAACGTACAGGCAGCTTCAAGAGCGATTTCTAAAGCCTTGAACTCAAAAGGCAAATAATCATATGACGTGTTCCTATCCCCAAAATCCCTACCCCCTCTCCATCGGTTTGAGTCTGACCCTTCTGACTGCCAAACCTCACCAGGCCCTTGAGCTTTCAATCTTCGTTGCAATTCCACCACATACTGCAATACATAACTATCAAGAGAATTCAAAAGCAGAACTTCATCCGCTGTTATAATGCAACGTATCTGCTCCAAGTTTACAACTATCGCCTTCTCTCTTCCCAGAATTGTTGAGGGATACACGAATAACGGATCAAGTAACCGAAGATCACGAGCAGGTAGATCACAACGTCGCATCACAGTAAACTTATCAACCTCAATAACTTGTGAATCACCTGTTAACGCATCAACACGAATCCATGAACGAAGGCCTTGGCCACGCTTTTTCAAGCCTAAAACATCCACACCTTGATAAGGCTGCCGAAACGATGCAAACGGCCTATATGATGCATCTCCAAGGTTCGCTGCTGACGCAGGTTTCGGCAGTAAGCGATCTTTTATGTCTCCCATCAGCAATGTCTAACAGCAGAAACATTTACAATGAGCATAGAGGCCAGAGTTACCTATTAATCTACTTTGCAGGACACAGTTACTTATGAATCTACTTTGAAATATTGTTAATATTAATTTAATATATCTAAATATATGAAAATGTATCAAATATCAATCCTATTTTTGTTGAAATATGCAGTTAACTAAGTTTATGCTGCAATGTGCAGAAACATAATAATAAGCCACTTAACTAAGTTTATGAAAGAAAATGCTGAAATTAATAACTAAGGATAATAATAACTATAACTAATAATAAAGAATAATCGAGTCAATTTATAAAAATCTATTTGAAAAAAGCAGTTACTCACCTCAGGTCTTCCTCTAAAAGTGAATTAGGGTTTCACTCTGGAAATTTTTTGATTACGTCATCATAAGATGATGATTAGATAACCTGCAAAATCACATTCAGATCAGAATTAATACCGGAACCGTTAGCTATAAACATACGAATTATCAAAACTTAGAGCATATATACGTACAAAAGTTGATATATCAATATCTGAATGCAATTTCGAGTAATCAATCCTCTTGGGATCGAAGCGAGCGGCGTTTCGTGGAATAATTGAAGGGTGTTTGTCGAGCATGTCAGTTGTGTCTCGCTTAATATTGGATTATTTATTGATTGTACCTTGTGCATTACCAGTTGTACTTTATTTTGGTGACCGCCCTTTCCAACGAAAACCTCACTTTACGTTTTTACAGTTTGTTTAACTTGTTTTTAACGAACCTGAAGAGAAAAAATATTACACTTTTACCCCTTAAGTTTACACTTTTTTACTGAATCATCCTTGACCTTTAATTATTATCTCGAGGCATCCTTGATCTTTTTAATATTATAAACAGGGAACATAGTCAATATTGGACTATAGACCGTGCAATAGTGAAAAAATTTTAGTGATGATTGGTCATATTTAATGGAAAAATTGAACTATGAAAGTTAGTATTTGCTTTTAATTTTGCTACACTTAATTTAGGAAAGATTATAAACTCGCTAGGTGATACTCGTCGGAAATTTTGTAGTGCACTTAGCATAAGTAGAATACTCGAATTGTATATATAATTTAAATAATAAAATTCACATTTATACGTTTATTTTATATTTAGACTAAAACATGAGCATAATTGCTTATAGATATAAACATAATCAATCAAGTAATGTAGTCTACTCGTATTTAGCGTGTTTATGTAGTCCATAAATAGAGGCATGGTTTTAGTGTTTGAATAAAATTAATTTAAGTATCTGAGTATACATACTCTTCTTATCTATATTGAAATCTTCGATTTCCAAATAGTATATTATTCATATCATATTCACTATTATCACTATCTTTCGATCATATTAGCAACTACCACACTATCTTCATTAATCAACTATTATTAAATATTCACAATCACTACAAGCTACTCCTTATATTTTATGCACAGGTATAATTAAAAATAGTTGATTAATGACATTATATTATATATATATATATATATATATATATATATATATATATAGTTATTTGCCGGAGGTCTTACTGGAAGTAGTCTCTCTACATTTAGGTAGTGGTATGACTGTCTACATTTTACCTCCTTCGTACCCTACTTTTGATGGGATTGGGTATTGCTGTTGATTAATGAAGATAGTGTAGTAGTTGCTAATATGATCAGAAGATAGTGATAATAGTGAATATGATATGAATAATCTGGTATTCGGTGAATATGTAGTATAATCGTATATGGCGTGTCTATGTAAGTCAATAAATAGAGGCATTGTTGCGGTTCTTGTTCTTCCTTGGTGGCACATGCTAGTTGTTTCTATAGAGTTGTTATTTGTTCTTGTTTAGGTTGTAGTTGATGATGGACTTGTTTTCTTATTGCTTTCATTCTCTTGTGAGAGTATCAGCTATCGTATTGTTATCACTTTTTATATATTTGATATATGGGTGATACTGATGTATTTATAATTGCCAATGAATGAGTCGACCTCTGCAGTAGTCCTCGTGAAGTTTGTACCTTCAAAAACCCGTTACATACTTAAAATATGTGTGTAGTTCGAATCTTGTTTGTAGAAGATCATTTTTTCACTTTTTTAATGTTCGTAAACCATGTTAATGTTTCTTTTTCATGAGTACTGTAGTTTTGGTATGTGTGTAAAAGTACATGAGATATATTTACATAACTTGTGCTTGTATCTTTTTGTTTTTAAAACTGGTGTTTGTTCACTGCTCGAAAGAGCTAGTTCTAGAATTTGTTTTCGGGGATTAAACTGAGGATTTTTCTTAATAACTTGAGAAAAACTCGGTCAAACTTCTTTTCCCCTTACAATTATTTTTTTCATTCTTTTTCTTTTGTACAAAATCTCCAACGTCAACACTTTTTTCTAGTTATATTTTTTTCGAAAAAAAACGTTTTGATCAAAACTGCGTAATAGTCCGATTCACCCCAACTCCCCTCGACAATCGATTACGTACTACTCTCCGAGTGATCCAAGTTTTATAACACTTAACTGGTAATATCGACATCTTTATATTAAATCTCTACGTTAAACTAATATAAAACATAAAGTATAATAAAATAATTTAATATACATCAATTAATTGGACTTATTTATATCATATGGATACTAGTAAACATTATTATAGAATCATCTGGATAATACTTGTAAATCTTATGTTTTTAAACGTACATACGTAATTTAAGAAAAATCAATCATTACCCTTTCTCAAGTATTAAATTTTCGTTATCTATGGTTGCAGGTGAGTCAACCGCTATGTGGGGTGTTTTCTTCATTGACTTGCATTATTGACCTTTAGATAGAGTTGACTTTAAATCTTAGTCATCCTCTATTCAATACTTTCAGTTACTTTTCTCCAAAGTCGATTTTTTTTCAAGGGCCAACCGTTCCCACGTATTATCTCCTCCGCTTTTAAAGGAACCCATCCTGTTAATTGCTTCAAATAATGTCGACCCTTTTATCACTTAGATTTCGGTTCTGTAAATTCACCCAAACCCCTCTCTGTCCCCAAAATAAATCCCAAATTGCTGGAAAATTATATTGTGTGAGTTTTTTTTCTTGTGAAAATTGAAGCAGCGTATTCTTTTTCTTTTATACTCGACACAAAGCGGAGGTTTGTAACATAGATTATCTTTGAAAGAAGATGTATGATTTTGTATGTTTTTGTTTCATGAATTTGATTTAAAATCATTGTCATATTGTCTTAGACATCCATGCATCTTATGCCTGTGGAGCCATTCTTGCTCTGTTTGATCTGAGGTATGTTTTAATGATCATATTTTCAGCCCATTTTTCAGTATGAGAAGCTTGAGAAGATTGGTGAAGGAACTTGTGGTGTTTCCTTCTTGCTCTTATTCAGTAAACTTATTATATGCTATTAGCTTTTAGAACAACCATTGTATTTGCAAAAAATCATAGAAATGTGTATTTGAAGAAGGAACTTTTTTGCAGAACTTAGAAAGGTGAGTTAAATGAATTTTACTTAACTTGATGACGAGGCTATCAATAAATGAATGAAGGACTTTTAACCACTGTCAACGCTTTCTTCCATTTGTTTATTTCCCTTTCATCACTTACTGACACCCTTGGCACCATTTCTTCAATTTATTTCTTCAGTTGGTATGCGTCGGTTTGGTGACGAAAAGAAAGAAGCGGAAGTGGGCCAGCTTATTTATTTTAATGTATTGTTATTTTTTGTTTAGTGTATGTAAATGTAGGTATATTGGTAAATGTGGGTCTCAAAAATTGAAGTGACGAAACCACCATTGGCACCGTTGTATCTGTCTTTCGTCAGTTTTGAGTGTGCTGATGTGGCACAACTGACGAAAGAAGTGATGAAACAACGGTTGGGAGTGGTTTTAGCCATTGTTAATGGCATTTGATTTATAATGCAATAGGTATCACATCAAGTACACAAATTTTTGGTTGTTTGCTTATTTATTTATCATTATTGAATTAAATTGATCATTTTGGTTATATGGTTTACCCGACAGCTTTGAGCTAAAGTGTTCATCTTTGTTGTTCTTCATGCCAGGCCAGTGTTAAAGAAAGTGTTTGACAGTCTTTGGAAGAGGAAATGGTTCCATCTTCATCTTGCCACCATTATACCACGGTGTTCGAAATTTGATGATTGTTTCACCGGTCAAATACAAACAACTCGTATTCTGTAAATCACGACGTTGAAGATGGGAAAATAGCAGCTGAAAGGTATATTTATTTGTTGCACACTTCCACATGAAATCATACTCACTGCTTTATACCTCAATTCTTAATATTAATTTTTTTGCTACGAGGTTTACACACCCCAAGTAGTTTGTTTTAAATTTATTGTTGAGCAGGAAGTTTTCTTTAGTATTGCAGGGTGTCTATGCATGTCTCTGTTTACGTTATCTGGGATTGATATAGTGTTGGCCGGTGGTGAAATGGTGTATCTATAGTCTTACATATTTATATTTTATATGTTTAACTATAATAGACACCTCTTCTTAATGGGCCTTTTTGTTATCCATTTATTACAAGGATGAAGATGATAAACCAATACAATCGATATCCCAAGGATATGTGCGTTCAAAGGTTTTTATATACAACTATACAAATTAATTAACGTTAACATATATGTATATCTTTATGCAACATTATGAATTAGTCATTGTAGGATGTTGTTTAACATACTTGACAAAATGCTTTCGTTATTGATTTGACAACAGACATTGCTGCTGAAAGTGCATTAGGAAAAACCGAAATTGGGAGCTATTAACAATAATGACCCCGACTTTGGCAAAATCGTCAAAGTCCAATAAACGTCTCATGTGGAAACTACACGATTCTATTAACAATATGGACGTAAAGCAAACCAAGCATTCATTTATAATAAAACCTTATTAATAATATGTTAACGTCATATGGACGATTCTATTAACAATCTTATTATTAATAAAACCTTAGTTATTATAAATTTGGCTACTTACACGATTCTATTCCACCTTAGTTATTATTAATTAAGGAAGTAATATTCGTAGGGCTTTTAGGGGTGACTATTATCTAACCTGTTGGTATATACGATACATTACATGATTGATAATTAATTTTTAGTGATGTAGGGTCCCCTGAGTTTTTCCTAAATTATTAGACTTTAATATCTTTTTTTTAATACCCACATTGTATAAAGATAGTGAGAATTATACAATATATTTAAACTTCTTTTTTGTTTGTTCATTTGTCTCTTTGTTCTTGATTATTACCTGCATTCTTGATTTCAGTTTGGTGTATACAACCCTGATCCGGTACAAAACGGTCATGCTCATGCCCAACTAATCCTAATTGGTCATGCATGCTTAATTCATTTAATCGTACTTTCTCTGACGACCATGCACATGACAATTAAACTAAACACATGAACTTACAAAATATCTACCATTTATGCAAGCAATTTATTATTCATACGTAAAAGGGTCAAAGTTTTATAAAATAATAAAAATTACACAAGTGTTTGAGGCCTTCTCATCTTGCCATCTTTCTCATCTTGTATTTCTTCTTTGCCATCCTGCCATCTTTGAATTCCTTCTTTCTTTCCATCCTGACTTCCTCCATTCCCATTATGCATGCATGCATGCATTCCTTCCTTGTCATCCTACCATCTTTGCATTCTTTCTTTCCTTTCATCCTGTCATCTTTGCATTGCTTCTTTTTTCGCCATTCTGACTTCTTTCCTTCTCATCCTGCATGCATGCGTTCCTTCTTTTCTAGCTATCCCGACTTCCTTGCTTTCTTGTGATCCTTCTTTCCTTGTCATACTGCCTTCCCTCATTCATTTCTTTTCATCATTTTTTTCTTCAATTTCTTCATTTATTGCTTTACATGTCTTTTTTCCTTCTATGTTTTTCGTTCTTCATTTCTTTGTCTTCGCTTTCCTTCAGATTCATTGTCAATGTAATTGTCCATTACTTTACAACATGGATATCGGTTAAGCTCATGCAAAAATGAAAACATACACATTGTATAGTTGTATATGTTATTTATATGATTTAAAGAAATATAACTAGCCCTCTTATAAAACTAAGGTTTAGGAAAACTTCTTGATACATATATATTGTTTATACATCAACCAGTTAATTAACCGGGTAACGCCCGAGTATAAAACTAGATAATTAGAGAGGAGGAGGATTCTCACGTATTTGGAGAGATTCAATGGAAATGGAAAGCCAGGGGAATGCTACCAACTCCCTTTATTGAACGGAATGACAGCCCCGAGTCGAGGTAAGAGAAGAAGGGACAAGATTTGTAACGTTCAAATATAAACAATTTTTACGATTTATGTCGATCTACTTAAGGATAGTTGTACGATCTGTGTTGGGTTTGGTCCTCGTAAATAGTGTCCCACCGTAAATAGTGTCCCACCACATATGGTGTCAAAATTGCGGCTAAAAAAAGATTAAACTACATTTTGCAAAAAAAAATTATATATTTAACTAACACGTAGACATCATTCACAGCCCATAAACATGGTTTGCATCTTCAGCAAATAGTTGTCCATCAAATATGTGATGGTTAACATCAATAGATTACTACGACCTTCATACTCAGTTTCATCAAAAGAGAATAAATTACAACATCTCAATTCTCAATCTAAATGACAAGAAAGGATTAATTTTATCTAAAGAAAAGTTTCCAACATTAGACAAAACTGTCCTGAAGCTGGCTGCACAAAAAACACAGATGTTAAAATTCAATACGGGTACTATCCAAGGTCTTAAGCTTCTCCAATTCGGCTCCAGTGGCAATCCCAGGGTCCATAAAACACAACTGAAGCAAACATCACCTTGTCAGCTTATTTGTTGGGTTACTTCTAGATAAATTCGATGCATATTATTATTAACCAACCTGGTACTCTGTCTTTTTCAGTGTGTGAACCCCTCTTTTTATAAACCGTTGCCATCCAACTTTCTTTCTCAGGCAACTTTCTAGAACTTGTGTTTTCTGGCAGCAATTATTTAGATCAAAATGTATCCTATTAATTGTGTTTATTCTCGAAAATAAGGCATATTACTTGCAAAAGAACATAGCAACTAACAAGCATGAACGTACTCACATGAGCAGGATCCAAGATTAGTAGGTTGTGTTGCTGTGTTCCGTTTGGAAGACTTTTTAGTTGAATTCCAACTATAGTTCTTGAATGTCCATCATGCTGGAAATACAAAGGCCTGATCACAAGAAAATTACAAAATTAAAATACACATAGCCGACATCTATTTAAAAAGAATAAACTTACGCTTTCTGAGTGACAACAATTTGGTCGGGGCCAGACTTGTTGAGCCTATTATTGTCAGAAAAGTAGGACCACACCCAATTGACGAGAAGCTGATGACCATTAACTTTTTGAGTATACTTGTTGTCATTACTGGAACCTGCATCAGATTGTGGTCTTTTCAAATATCTATCCATTGGTCCAATAACTTGGCTTTTGACATCACGAGTTGAAGTAGAGATAAAATCCACAATGCGGGCACGAAGGCCAAAAGAACGAAAAAGTGCAGCACACTCGGTGGTACCAATCCAAGAGCGTTTTCCATATATTTTATGATGAAAATGATTTGATCCTGGTGTATCAAATCCTTGATCCCATGCAATTTCAAGCCATCTTTGGAGTGAAGGGATGTCAGGGACAAAGCCAACTCCACCAAAGAGAACCTTTCTTACTTCTTGACTTTGGAAAAGCATATGAGAGGTAAGCATTTGGATGTTACGCCAACCACACCCCCAACCCACATCTTCAAACTCTAAACTCTGGAAATGATCAACATAACCTGACAATATAGATATAGAGGTATCGCACTCCAGGCAGTTGTTCAACAAGGTGATCAAATCAGGCTTCATCTCAAACCTCAGATCTCTCACCTGTGAACGGACTAAACAATGGATTTTATCATCAATAGTAGCTTGGCACATTTCCGACTGCATAACCTGCCATTGGGTAAATGTATGATTATTATTATTATTATTAGGGAAAATTACACTTGTGGCAGCCACTTTTAAACTTAACATCTGGAAGAAAGATTGCACCCCTAAATTTCTCACACACTTTTGCGAATAAGGTGGTGGCTAAAGAAATTATACCGGAATATGTTGGGCGGGTTCATCCTCAAAGTGATTGTTGGCGTGCCTGCATTTATTCATTAAATTAAAACGACAACAATCAAAACCCTAATCTAGGTTATGCAATTGAGATGCTAATAATACCTTTGGAGGTCTACTGAAAGAACTTGTTGCAAGCAAAAAGGGCAAGATGACCAGCAGCTACTCATTGCTACTATTATTATAATTATTATTATACTAGAGTATTAACCTGTGTAATACATGGATAACTTGGAAGTAATTAAGGAGTCAGTGAATTGATACAAAAAAATCAGTCACTCTCACTGTACATCAGTAGCCCCTTCAAAGAGAAAAAAAATAAAAGAATTACTAAAGGCTCACCAAACCTAAAACAATTTCCATAGATGAACTTCAACTACATCACTAACCAAAAGCAACGACAGACAATTAGAACAGCAGCAACGCTTAACATATAAAAGGATAACGAACAATTTTATTAAACGTAAAGCTTGTTGAAAAATTCCAACATGAACTTGAAGTACTATCATTCAAAAAACCTAAACACCACACAGTTAATTATTCAGCTCTTAAATGAAATGTGACAAAAAAACGGTGTGAATGTTAGAACCATTTGGTGAACAAATAAATCCCGAAGACTCGAAAACACTGAACAAAGGAAACCGTAATCTAATTTAATAATCACATTTTTGCAAGCACTTCCTTATACACTACATTCGCTGTCTTATTGGTAGTGGTACCATCATTATTTAAAATTAACATCTTCAATCCATGTAAACTTTTAACTCATAAGGTGCATCATACAGCTTGCTGAGTGTTTACTATAGGGATTAGTGCAGGGAAATGTACTTAACTTTAGTCTGATCTCTATAGTGTGTATCCAACTTCATTTTGGTCTATTGTGAGTATCAACCTTTCCTTTTGGTCTATTGTGTGTATCCGACTAACGTGGCACCCGTTATTGATGATGTGTCAATGACGTGTCATATGACGTGGCACATTATATGGTTGCCACGTTATCATATTAGATATTGGATACATACAATAGACCAAGTTGAAAGGTTGATACACACAATAGACCGAAACGAAATTGGATACACACTATAGAGATCGGACTAAAGTTAAGTACATTTCCCTGCACTAATCCCTTTACTATATACTGCTTGTGGAAAAAATGAACCGACTTTGAGAGGATCATTAAGATTAACACCTTAATGATCAAGCACCACTCTCTTTGTATCCCCCCGAGCTCAGGCCCAATAAAAAAGGATCATATGCACAACCAATGTTGTATATTGGAGTGTATTATCTTTATACTCACTACTTAGTAAAACCACATTGCGGGATACACAGTTAGCCAAAGTCCTATAAGATGGAACCATTTAGTGATACTGTAAACTTGTTAGTATCTCTAAATTTATTTTCTCTTTCTCAAGAAAGAACATGAATCACATTAAACCTAATAGAAGATAACTGCTAATAGAGGTCAAGTGAAATTGAATCTTAAAATGGATACAGAGTAAGAGGGAAACTTCGTTATGTCTATAATCACGCGTTCCTATTTCATAAGTTAGGAAGAATCATTGAATAAATAGGGGCATAATTCTCAATACAAACACAATCAAAACAATCTATCTATTTAAGATACATGATTTAGAAGATGAAATTATAAGAAAAAGGGGCGTTTGGAAACACTTACCAGAAAACTAAATTTAATGGCCGATTTCCATAAATTCCAATTAGAAAGAAAGACGAAGAAACATCGATTCTTTCATTTCATTTTGAAAACAAAGATATTGTATCGATTGAGTTTTGCATCAGCATCCCCTTAAATACAAATTATTAAATATTTATGATTTTAACCTTCAAAGTTTCTCAAGTAAACAAATATAACCCTTCATTTATTACCGGAGCAAATTCTTTCTGCATCCTATGTTAAAACTTAAAGTAAATTTTATATGATTGCCACGGACGTCGTCCATGGGGTCGGTTTTTGCCGACGGAACCGACGCTGTTGGCACGGGCCGTCGGTTCAGGATCGTCGGTTTTTGGCGTCGGAAATGTGACGGGAAGGGAACGGTGGGGCACGTGTTTTTTTTTTTTTTTGACTTTGACTGTTTGAGTTTAAAAGAAAAAAAAATTTTAAAAATATCCGTTGGGCCAACGGTCACTTTTTTTTTAACTCAAAAACTTACCTTTTTTTACACTATAAATAAACCCCTTTTCCATACATCTTTTTTCACTACAATCTACTACAACTTATCTACTTTCTTTCATACACAAATTTACATCTTTCATACACAACTTAAAAAATGCCAAGACATCATAACAAAAATACACCACCACCAACTTCACAAGAATCCGATATGTGGAACAACCTTATTAATAATTCGATACCAAATGTTCAACCGAATCATATTCCGCTCAATTGAGAAACTCTTCACCTAGTCAACCTCTAGGATTTGCATCATACTCACAACACCCACCATACCAAAATTAACAAAATTACCAACATTACCAAAATTACCAACATTACCAAAATTACCAACCTTACTCACCTTATCATCCACTCCCCCAAACCCCCTCGACTTTTGGAAACCAACCATTTTATCCACACCAACATGCACCCTCGGCTTTCTCTCCATTTCCACCAACCCCAATTAACTATCCACAATTCGGAAATGTTAATACACCCCCCGAAGACCAACCCGAACCCGAACACCAACCCAAACCCGAACCCGAACACCAACCCGAACCCGAACCCGAAGATAGGAAAGGAAAATGGGTACAAGTAAAATGGTCAGACGAGGAGGCGGTTATATTGTCCGAACGATGGGTCCACGTATCCGAAAAGAGTTGTGAAGGCAATTCACAAAGCTACGATACTTTTTGGCAAAGAGTAGTAAACGACTACAATAGAGTGGCACCCGAAAAATGTACGGTCGGTCAAATACAAGGAAAGTGTAATAAAATCCGCAAAGATGTTAAAGCCTTCATCGCCATCTACAACCACGTACCCGACCCGAGGTCAAGCAGGGCTTCGAAAAAAGACATTGTTGACTCGTGTTATCAACTATTTAAGTCCCAACAAAAACACAAATTTATATACTAGAAATGTTGGGACGTATTAAAAGTTTATCTGAAATTCTATTCGGACGAGGGGGTCATGGCCAACCGGCGTACACACCAACCCCAAATCGACCCCATCAATCTTGGTGATGACATCCCTTCATCCGATCCGCTTGCCACTAACGTGGAACGGTTATTCCAAGACGATCGGATTCGTCGTCCGCACGGTCGTGGAAGCTTGAAGGAAAAAACCTAAAAAAAATGTTTGGCTAATATCAAATCCGCGGAAGCACAACAAAAAGCATTGTCTACTGTCGAATCAAATTCGGAAAAAAGACCATCCTCAAAACGTGAAAAATGTTTTATAAAAAAAATACCGAAGGGTCTTAAGAAAACGGAGAAAAAAATTCTCCAAGAGGTGCGAAACACTGTGGTTAGTAAATATCATTCGGATTACCAAAAGGTTTTTGGTCAACCTGCGGGTTCGTTTCCGGTTCAAGAAATTGATTCGGACTCGGACGAGGAGGAACATGAGGACGAAGACGAAGCCGGAGATCTCGACGATTCGGAATAGACGACTAGTTACACTTTTATTTTTCAATAAATGTACTTTTTTTATTTATTGTAATGTTTTATTTTTAATTAATGTAATCTTTTTTTATTATAATATAATGTTTTTTATTTAATTTTGTAGTTTAAATAATTAAAGTAAATAATGTGTGGGGTCGAAAAAAAACTGAAGTGATGTTACTGTTGCGAGTGTAGTGTCAGTTTTGTGTCAGTTTTATAAACTGCTGACGTGACGCTGATTTGACAAAAACTGACGGCGTCAGTTGTGTTCATTGTTAGCAGTGGTCTAGATGATCACAGTTCAAATCAATATATAAATTTTGTTCATATATTATTTTTTTACATATTGTTCAAAAGTAATTTATTCACCATCTAAAATAATTAAGGTATTATTATTTTCTTTTTGTATTCACTAAATTAAATAACTTTATATAATGGTATTTTAGTCATTTTAGATAGTGGATAAACAATTGTGAAGCAAAACGTAAATTTATGTGAAAAAAAGTATAGGAATAATTTGTGTAATTCGGTGTAAATTACTTAGAACCATTCATATAAATTGCTCTAAAATTTAAAATGGTGAAAACTTTGGAGTATAATAATAATCCACCAACAGAAAATAAATGCTACACGGATGGTTTTATATTGGTAGTTATAAAAGGGGGGTTAAATATGTATATATGTAAAACTTGAGGGTTAAAAATGAAAAGTGTAAAAAAAAAAATCGCTTCGACAAGAGCACGATGCACAAATGTTATGCCAAAAAATAAAACCTAAAAGGAGACACTAAAAGGAAATTTTACCCCAACGGCAACTAATTAGAACCTCAGAATAATAAAAATAAAAATAAAGAATGGGGTCTTTGGGTGGTGGTGGGTTTGGCAATGGCGGCATCTGGGGAATGAAGCGGCCGCCATTTGATTCTGAAAATGGAGAAAACAAATCACCCAAATCATCTTCATCATCATCTCAATCTTCGTCTTCTTCCGGAAATTTAGGTGGTAGCTCATGGGGTGGTTTCCCTATGAAACAAGCAACAACAGCCGCTACTCTTGCAGTTACCGGTGACACCATTGCTCAGCTCAGAGAAAAATGGGTTAAAAACAAAACACTCCAAAATCAACAGAACCCCATTTCTCCTCATGAGGTCAGTTTCTTTTTACTTTTTTTTGTCTTTTTGCAAGCTATACTTAATAAATGATTGTTTTATAGAGGTAGCCTAAATGAACATTTTCTAATAAAGGTTTGATCTTTTGATTGGATGGATAGAATTTAGACTAAAAATAGTCATTGGTTAGTTATAGACTTACGGTATTAATACTCTCTCATTTGTGAATTTGTTTTGTCATATATCATATATCATACCTAACATAAGATCAATTAGGCTTTTTTGCATATGTATTTGTATATATTTAAGAAAGGTGTTATGTAGTTGGTAAGTAGTAAGATGAACAATAAAGAAACAGTGAGACTACAAATGGCTTTCTTGAACTAGTTTTGAGTAGAAATAAATCCTAAATGTGATGATTTGTTCCGTTGTTCTGAATTTTTATAGAACTGCATATTGTTAAATTAAGCAATCATATCACAATGAAAATTAAGAAAACTTTGATCTTTAATTGCAACTTGCAAGCTATTAATTAAGTGATTGTTGTATAGTAAACCAAATGAACATTATAACGAAGCATTTATCTTTTAATTGAATTGATGTAATCTACACTAGAAAGTAGTCATAGCTTAGTTATTGACTTATGGTATACTCTCTCTCATTTGTTAATTAGTTATGTCGTATGTTATCCCTCAAATCAGATCAGTTGGGTATAATCACATAATTCATGATGAGAAAGGTCTTATGTAGTTGGTTACATGAACAAGAAAGTTACAGTCACACTTCATATGTCTTTCTTGAACTAGTTGGAGGAGAATTAAACTACTAATAACTGTGATCATATTAAAATAACTGTTTCTTGGGTGCATTACTTTATTTAGAGCTATATCTAGGTGAATTGGATGATCATATCACAGTGAAAACAATTGTTAGTTTATTTTTGGACAAATGACATTACAAGGTACCAACTTTATCAAATTGTTCATTTGGGATATCCAAATTATTTATCAAAGAAAGGTATGCAACAATAAGGAGTTCCGTTTTATCAATTTTGAAAGTTTATGGAATTTATTATTATTTTTTGTGTTACTAAATGGATTTGTTATGGGTGTCTTGATGCTTCAAAAGGTAAAAAAATATCAATGTCTGCTCGTAAAAGCAGAAAAATGTAGTTCCACAACTGTCCAGGAAGCTTCTTTTTATTTCTTTTTTATTTTCTTGAGGTGAAATTTTTTTTATCTCTTTTTGATCATTAAGAAAACTTAGACACTTATAATTGATCAAAAGAAAGTTGAGTACCCGAAATGAGCTATTTGATAAAGTTGGTAATTTCTGTGTTTTAAGAATTGAAAATATCATTATTTTGCTGAAGTAACTGAAAATACAAGTCCAACCTACTGTTGCATACATGAGTTATCTCCATTTTCTTTCACATGGTATAGAAAATGGAATTGAGAGAGGATTGTTGCTGCAGCCTGCATGTGATAAATTTAGGAGATAGATAATGTGTATTTCATGTTGGACATCACTTGGAAACTTATTTATTGACTCTGATGGACCATGCTCAGGGGGACGTGACATGGAGTCTCGTGGACCATAACTGGCTTCGAGCCCTCCGAATGGGTTCATATGGGTTCCTTCTATATGGACCTGGCTCGTATGTCTGGTACCAGTATCTTGATCATTGGATGCCAAAACAGACAGCACAGAATGTGGTGATAAAGGTATTCCCTTTCAACTAGATTGATAACTATCAAGTCTAAAAGAATCAAGAATGACACTTTTCTTTCTATGCTTATGCAGGTAATATTGAACCAAGTTATATTAGGTCCATCTGTTATTGCCGTTGTTTTTGCATGGAATAATCTGTGGCAAGGCAAGCTTGCAGAGCTTCCAAACAAGTATCAAAAGGATGCTCTTCGCACATTACTTTTTGGTAATTATATACTTCACTTACTGTTCATTTCGCTCCACTTAGTAATATTAACATCTGTTCCTTTACCCCAAAAATATATTAACATCTGTTTAAACCCAATGTGAATAAAATTCTCGCAGGATTCAGATTCTGGATTCCTGTTAGCGTGATTAATTTCTGGTATCTTTCTCTCCTTGTTTTCTATAGCATTTTTAGTATTGAAATATATGTAAGTAAATGAATTTTTATTTCATATGTTGACAGGGCAATTCCTCTTCAAGCGCGTGTTGCTTTCATGTCACTGAATTCTATATTCTGGAATTTCTATTTGTCTTCGACTATGAGCAAGTAAAATTCTCCATTCGATCCTCTGAGACGTGTCTTTTACAAACAGGGACTCCCATTCTTCGTCCCCAGGTATTCACCCAACAGTTTTCATATCAATAGTAAGATATACATTTAAAATTAAATAATTTTTCGTTTTGTAGTTTTGAACCTTCACAATCTTGCAATGCCAATATTTCTTGGTGCATTATCTTAGCCTTTTATTCCCTCAGTAGTTAAATAATTGTAAACAAAAACCGAAATTCAATACTTCTATCAAGATTTCTTGGTTCACCTTTTATACAGACCTTAAACTGTATTACCAGGTGAATGTAGAGGTAGCAATTGCCCTTTTACTTATGAATGGGTCAATTTGGGTACTTAATCCCAAAGAGTTATAATATTAGCTAAAGTTGAGACTAGCAAATGGGTTAGATGTGTTGAAAGTTGCTTAAAGCGTACTTACAGTGCATACAACCTCCTGAATTTTTAATTTAAACTTTTAGATTATAATTTTCGTACTAATAATAATTATATTTATATTTATAACGTATATTCGTTAGCTCTTTTACGAATAAATTTAGAAAATGGGCAAAAAAGTGTTTAAGGGTCGGTCCAACTCAATCCACACTAAAATATTACTCCGTATCAGTTTCAAACCAAATCCATTTTGACCCATTAGCCAGCCTGTCTGCTTGCCCATTCTGTGATTCTGCCACCTCAGTCCTTTCTTTTGGGATGAATTGTTGGCGCCGGTCCTACATTTTCTCTGTGGACTGAGGAGAAAGGGGGCTCGGCGGAAAGAGGATTGTACCGCGAGAGAAGCAAGAAGGTTAACCTATTGGGTGATGCAAAATGGTGCAGATTCAAGAAGGCTGAAGGGTTATAGCTGTAGACTGATAGTCATCGTACTAAAATGCATTTGAAGCCAACATCTTTTGAAAGGAAAGATATATTTTACTGCTACATCTTTTGTAGGCTATTAACTTCAACTTTATCGTTTGGGGATACTTTAGCCTTGGACAAACGGGTGATGTTTCTTTATTATGATGGATGATTACAGTTTCGAGTCACAAATGCAGTTTTACAAAGCGGAAGGAATATTTATGTATGGTGTATGAAGACATCTGTTAGCATAATTACAAAATGGAGTTATTCGTGTGCCGGTCGTTAAAATAATATTCATATCATTTTCCGTATTAGCGATCATTCTTTGGAGTTTGGACTATCCCATTTGACTTGTAATTGTTAAACTAGCCTTTTGTTTTTTCTTAAAAAATAATATTATGGATAGAAATTATTGTTTTGGATAAGTAAAGCTCATTACAAGAAAAATGCAATTCAATTGCTAATAGAGTTTTTAATGATACAATTTACTTTGTACGTGCTCAAAGCAGAAAACAGAGAGCGTACAAAGGTCACAGGCTAAAGTTTTTTTTTTTTTTTAACTCAAATACATGCATTAATAAAATTATTTGAAACTTGTAGCTATAAACCAAGTCATAAATCAAAATTAGAACTGCTGATGTCATGCTATAATTATTGGCGGTGGATCAGTGTACGAAGACTAAAATTAGAACTATTGATGTCATGCAATAATTACTGACGAAAGTATATAAAAACATAACTGATGTCATGTAATGTAATAACTATAATAAGTGTTGATGTCATGCAACAATAAAATACGACATCCACAGATTTAACCATAAATAACTGCAGAGTAAATTACTTAAATTATGATTGGGAGAACCACTTTCAGTTACTTTTGACATATATCAGTGTTATCTTTTTTTGAACGGCAATAAACTAGCAAGACGCTAGGGCCTAGGAGATACAATTACAATGACCACAGTAAACTACCAAGACCCTAAAAACTGAATTCAAACGACACGACTCTACACCTCGCCTAATCAAGGCCGAAGCCGCAACGGGTGGTCTATTCTGGTTCATGATCACATCTCTGTTATTCAATGTTCGTGTGTGGGCGTAACAAACACAAAATACATATGAATAGTTGGATCAACAAGGAACAAAAGTACAAAACCAAAAGAAAAGGCAAACGAGCCCTAATATGCACCACAAAATCTCAACAAAAAGATTAAACCATAATTACACAGATTAACAATAAAAACCAGACTTATGTACAAAGAGAGAGATGAACATGTAATACCATCATCTCTACAAACTAGTTTTTATATACAAAGTACAGACACTTAAAAAATTTAGAATTAACATTAACAATTATTGATCTCGAAAGGTAATAAAAACCAATGGATCTTCTCCAATTATCATATCTGGTTTCAGATATATGGATTAATATGCGAAGAATAGTCCCTGATTCCGGCACCTTCCCATCCCATCCATTCTTCCCACATGTCCCAATCTGGATCGTCCATTCCTCTCATCGGCTCATCTATTCCTTCATCCGACGGTCCATACATGTCCATCTCCGTCACCACATTTGTTTCATCTCTTAAATTACTCATCACCATCTGTTCATTTCATCCCCAAATCCCATCAGATTTATTGATATTATTAAATCAATAATTAATTAATAATTATAATTTAATAAAAATAATTATAAAATTAAGGAGAACGTACATCGTAAGCTTCATTGATTTGATGAAATTGAACACCGCAATTGCTTCCTCTGCAAACATCCGGATGATACTGAAATTTGATCCAATAGATACGATCAATTTAATCGAATAAATTAATAAAAATCAAGAGGTTTTTATAAATTGATTGAAGAAAACATTAATTTACCTTCAAAGCTAACTGTCTAAAAGCTTTTTTGACCTCAGATTCAGAAGCACCAGGACGAATACTCAAAGTTTTATACGGATCTGAAGAAACCGGACTAGTAGCCACACAACTAACCCTAAACCTCCGATCACCGCCGCGGTTTCCTTTCTTTTTATGCGAATTTCTCAATTTTCCGAACGACGACGATGATGACGTCGACGATGACACGTACCCGCTGATCAATCCAGCCGCACTCGCCATAATTTTTTTTAAAGATTTTGCAAATCAAGATATACGAAAATGAACCTGTGCGAATCGATTTATATATGTGTCTGTATGAAATAGCGATCAAAGAAGAAGATATTTGATTTTAATATTTAATATTTTCGATAAATGATTCCGTTACGAAGAGTTGAATAAAATGATTAAATAATTTGATCGTTTTTTCGTAGTGAAAGAAAAGGTCAATAATGGAGAAGAAATGGCATCCTTTGGGTTATAGATATAGGCCAAGATAAAGGGATATAATAGTATGTGTTTAGGTGTTGTGTGTGAAAGAGAGATTGCGGGTCCTTATCCTTTGATGGAAGCTTGTGAAACGATGACGTGTCTTCCAACGTTTTGTGGTTTATGTATGGCTTATCGCTTCCCCTGTTTACAGTCCTAGTCAGACTACTACTTCTGGTTTTGGAATCTTTTTATATTTATTCTTAAGTCCTTAAATGTTTCATATTTACATAAACGGCAGTAAGTTTTGTAGATTTACATATCGATCTGTCTTTTTTTTGTTTGTAGTGAGATATGAATGTTATATGTAAAAGTACATGTAAGCTAAATATCACAAACGGGAAGCAAGTTGTCCAAATTTTGTTTTATTTATTGTACCTTTTTATTTCCTACACATAAAAATCCCATAGTTGCTTTTGGATAAGAATGATCTTGGCAAGATAAACATAAACGTAGGTCATTTCTTCTGGATAATACTAGATATTTATGTTTTCCGGATAGGTAATTACTCGTAAACTTTTATCTTTTTGTCATGATAGGTGTTCTTAGAACACAAAGAGTAGTTGTCCTTGTACTCGATGTTCAGTTCAATATTCAATTAAACACTGAAAAAGAACACTGATACGATTTTAAAAGAAGTGGTTCAATGTTCAACTCGAAGTTCAAATAGGTCCACAAAATAGTTTTAAACCAATCAAAATTGACAAAGAGAAAAGGAAAAGAAAAAGGGAAAAAAAATGTCACAACCTTTGAACACAGTATTCAGGAGAGCACTTTAAACTTGACCCCCGAAGAAGAACATTGATGGTGTGTGATAAACACTGAACTTCAGCGTTTAAGTCGATTAACAATGAAATTTAACATTGATCACTCCTTGTACTCCTATAATTGATGTCTTCTTGCTACCTATATTAGGTTTCCGTAACTATAAACATATTAGTACCAAGTAACGTTAAGCCTACAGTTTTAAAGCATCACAATAACACTTCTACATCCGAAAATATGTAGTGAACAAAACTAAATTGTTAACATCAGAATTTTAAGATAATTAAAAAGAAACCTTAACCTTAATAAGCAATTAAAATTCCTTTAAAACACAATTTATGTTAACATCACAATTTTAAGCAAACAATTAAAACACAATGATAGAAGTCGATTTATCTTGCCTACAACCTTTTTTTTCTCTTTTACGTTGTTTATAGAAAATCTAATAAACCAATATTTTTGTTTGCCTTACATTTGCAATCTAGAAAGAATTACAGGGTTAGAAGTACCATAAGTTAAAAGAGCAAGGGGCGTTATATAAAATAAACTTTCTGATGATGCGTACATGCGGCAGCTGAACACGTGTAGTAGCATTAACAAATGGATGTATTTATTTGGTCCAAAAACTGCACTTTTAACTCTTTTTGCTTTTTCAATAAGTTGGTGGATTATTGGACTTTCAATATTATTTTTTTTAAGCGGATAAATTAGTTTCTTAGCTTGGAATTTGGATAGGTTACAATCTTGTGCAGTAAATTTGGGGATAAAATTACACGTTCTACATGAATTTTGATAAGACTAGTCAATGTGTGCCACGAATCAGTAATTACTCAGATTAATTTATATTAATTTAGGAACATTTTACGGTTTTACCGCAAAAACTATAAATCAAATCTTAGGGTTTTGATAAAGTTGCTAACGTGTGCCTTTAAAGTACTATTTAATAAACTTGCTAAAATTTACATTTGTTACTCATTAATTTAATCTAATCTTTACATTTTAATAAATACACATTTTAATTGCGCTCTAAGAGCAATGAATAAAGCTGTTATAAATAATTTATAAACATTTAATCTTCCTTCTTAACAAGTAATCAAAAACTCACCTTCCATTTACAATTAACTTCAGTTTTTGAATCTTTTATTACTTACTTTTTTCGAGTGACACTTTTATCGTCGTTTACTAAGAACACATGGAGTGGAGGACAAACATTAGTCACTAACTTGAACGCCGTAACACGTCGTTCACCACCCCTGCGATCAAGAGTTTTTTTTTTCTTTTTCCTTTTTATTTTATTTGATCGGTTAAGGTGGTCAATTGAACTATAAGCTAAACATGAGTCGAATCATTCGATCAATTAATATAGATTGATGTGTTGAATTTGAAACTTAGACACGAAAGACAACTTTTTTCTTTCAAGTAACATGTTTATAGGTTTAAGTAACTATATCGCTATATATTGCGTGGGTTTACACCCAGTCGATTATCAATAGTTTACATAAAAATGTATGGAGTTGCATAGCATTCAGAAAGTTGATAGACAACTTTCATTATCAGTGACTGTTCTATTCTATCATATCACATCAGAAAATAGACAATTTTATAAAAATAAATTAAAATTAAAATTAAAATATTCGTTCTTATCCATATTGTAGTATCAACCATTGTGGCTATAAATGGAGTCTTTGTTATCTTCAAAATTTAAGATGAAACTGATCGGATGGAAATAAAAATGACCATAATTTTTTAATTTTATAAACTATAGTTTTTTTTAGTTTTTTATGTTTATAATAATAATAATTTTTCTTTCTAGGTTCTCCCTATTTTATTCAATAAAATGTTATTATCTGAAAATGATTATTATCTAAAGTTCTAAACGTCGGTTGACTGCATGAATCAACGTTTAAAATCAACGGTGTTTAAACATTGGTCAACTTTGTAATATTTCCAGCATAATATGGACATATTTGTAATTTCAAAAGAAGTGGGTAGAAACGAACAAACAGTTGAAAGAGCGAGGGGCCACTCTCAAAGTTTTAAGTTCTATTGATGCGGCAACAGGACGCGTGTAGTGATGTGAACCATGCCTCGTTTAGTTGGTAAAAAGGAAAAAAATTGTTTTCTTTTTTCTTTTCTATTTTTTTTTTTTTACTTTTATTTTTACCTCGGGACATTTATCTTCAATAATAATTTGGAAATTGCATATTTATCTTTCCGTAAATGTAGTGGTTCTTATATGGTTAAGGTATATACGAGGAGAGAAACGTATGCAATGCAGCGTAAAATAAAAATCATAAATAATTATATCCATCATAATATTATGTCTTTTTTTTCTTTGCCGATATATCGGTTACGATGATGCCGATGAAATTTGTATATTCAAAGTGTTTGAGAAATTATATTTAACGTTAAACAAAGTTAGTTAATTGTTACGGAGTATTTTAAAAATAGTTATAATAACACAATCTCTAAAAATATGAATATAGTCTTAACGATTATTCTTAAAATTTGCTAAAAATAGAATATTAGAATGTTTTATACGTAGTATAGCACATACCATTTAAAGTTAAATACTTCATCCGTTTCATAATAAGTGTCCACCTTTCAATTTTAATTTATTATAAATAAGTGTTCACTTTTAAAATTAATGTAAATAACTTTACCATTTTACCTTTAATATACCTTTTATCAAAATTAATACACGTGAATCTGTACAAAAGAACAAGGATAACAGTGTAATCTTCGTTACTAGTTAATATAGTTTCTTAAACTATATTAAAACTGACCGTGAACTTATCATATCATGGGACGAAAGGAGTACAAACTAGAAAATGATAAGAAACATGTGCTAATTTTGCTTAGGATGGTTATTGCTTAATTATATCAAAGAAATGATTGATCTGTTATTAAATACATTAATTAATTCATTGATTGGAACATACAACGGGGCATAATTAAACTAGTTGACAAAAAACTTTCACCATCAAGAATGGTTCTATCGTACAAAATTGAATTAGACGACATCCAAAAGAACCAAAAGTTCATTCTTATCAACACGTATAAATTAAATAAATATTATCGTCATTCATCACTTACGTTTGAAATTATTTAAGTTCTCATTATTTCATCATACATAATTAGAATTTAAAAAGAAAATAATTAGAACATTGATTAGCATTAAATGATGTTTTATGAAATCAAATAGATTGGTATACTATTATATCACTCTTCTCTCTTATATCTTATATATTAAAAGAAAAACATATTTAGATAAACTTTTTTAAATTAGACAATTTTAAATTAATATTGTCCCTTAGATGATTAAGCTTAATAAATTATAGCCACTGATTTTAAATACGGATTCTGATTACCTAAATAGCATATATCAACATGCCTAAAGAATAATCTATCCTTACAATATTAGTTTAATTACTTATGCCTTAAAATCTAATTAACTTAACATTCAATATACAACGTATACACACGACTAACTCCTCTAATTTAATTAGAGCTTATCTTGGTCAACAATAACTAAATTTTACGTTTAAATATTCGCTACATTAATGAGAATGATAATAATATTATATTAATAAGTAATATCACTTGATACGTAAAAATAATTTTATATGCATGAAACTAATTTTTAAAAGAATCCATTATAAACCTAAACTTAAAGGTTATGGATATGTCAGTGAAGGATATATCTTTTAGATCTTTTTGTATATAATAGCAAGATCTTGTAATTTTCGTATGATTATAGTTTGTTACAATATCTTCACACCATTAAATGAGTTCCATCAACTAATTTCCAAGAATATAGGGTGTGTTAATTTTTCAAAAGAAAACCTTTATCAAAATTGAAAATAATATATGTGGAAAATTTTATATCAAAAATATATTTAGATTCAATAACACAATTCCCCTGTTTAAATTACTTTTCCATTTAACATTTAATATCGATGGTTAATTTCTATTAAAGGTTATATTTTTTCTAATCTAAATGCCCTACCGGTATGTACTTAACAATCGTATTCGGAGGATCCATGCTTCAAAGTAAGAATTTATTTCTCAATAACATAAAGACGTTCAAATTTTATTTTATTTACATGATTCTATAACTTATTATTTATTTATTTTTTATATTTTTTAAATGACAGTGTTTGTAATCAAGCTTCACGAATGATTGACGTACGATTGCATTACGATGGAAATATGTTTCAATCGGATGAATGAAACAATGATGTGTTTAATTGCTGCCAACAAATTTACGTTAGAATATATAAATCAATGGCTTAATGTAGATTTTCATATTATATTACCTCATCAATGGTACGTAGCTCGGGATTCACAATGGAGACTTAATGTACATAATTCTCTATTTAAAATGCGTCATAATGGTGACCTTCATGATTTAGTATCAATATGTAAATGTCATTGCGTAATAGATACATACCCAACCGTCGACGATTTCCCAACACTGACACATGTTCAATAAATTCAATATTTTAATATGTTTTAGATAATAGTTACTTATACTTTGTCTTGAAGTGTTATTATCAATTTAGGTGTCTATTCTATGTTTTATTCTACACTCTAATGTTTCGTATTTTATTTTTTATAATATTAAAAAAGTTCTTCTCCATTATCAATCGTGTCATACATTGTCTTGACAATAATTATAAATATATTCACTTCAACATTTAACAGTCCATTCAACATTGAATTTTATTATACATACCTAAAATTGCAAACCAAACTTCCACATATACTTATTTACGTACATACTTACATTACAATATCACTTTATACGAATTTAGCAAACATAACATGAATATGTTGCACAGAAGACTGCATGAAAGACACTTGTTCTCAACAATTCTTTCCGCTTCAGAAAAACCATCATGCCATATTTCATTAGTCTTTAAAACACAAAAGTATACAAGAAGTTAAAAATAGAGTTATTTAGATAAATTAATCGAAAAATATTTTGATTGTAAACTCATGTAGTAGCTCGCGAATTCGCGAGTTATGATCTAGTTTCCGATTTATTTAAAAAAGAGAAAATAAGAACTCAAAAGAGAAAATACGAACTCAACGTAAAAACTTGAAGTCAAATATCAATGTATGGAGAGATAATATCTACGTTGTTGACTACACATAAAGCAAGCATGGAGTACTATTTTTATTTAATTAATTTAATACATATATTAAAATTAAAATTAAAAGGGAACACCACTTTGCATTATCAAATAAGTTTTAAAATTAAACACATTCATGGTGGTAGGATTTTCGTATTTGGATGGATCGGTTTTAATCATTTTGGCTTTTTCGTTGACTGTACGAGGGTATCGTTTTGACTCATAAAAAAGTAATGTCATGAGCGATATCAATGACTATATATGTATTGTCGTGTTGCGTTGAAGGTTCATAAAAATACGAAGTTATTTTTTAGATCAAAAGTTAAAATTTCATGTTACATACAATGATATATTAACACTACCTAATATATAATAAGGTTTTATATACAAATAATAATTAAATAAATATTTAATATCTATTTTGACAGATAAGCAACAGTATTACATATACTGTTATTACTATTCAGTTTATTTGGACTATTCGGTTATGATATTAGTAACCTAAACCAATCCAACAATTGAAATACTAATTTGAATTTTTTCCGATCTGATTCAAAAAATCAAATTGTCCAATTCGAATAGACATTTGAATAATTCAGTTACGTCGAATAGTGAACACCCCTGGATGATGGTTGAGTAAAAATTAGTAGTGTTCATTATATGCAGTAATGTATCGATTCGTGTATGAACGCATATCATATATTTTTAATTTATTTTATTTAAGTTGGTGTGACACTTTGTAATAAAAAACTAGTTTGCTTGGTTTGAAAAATAATAAATAATAATTTTACGAAAGGAAGTCGAAATCACGTGTATAGTAAACCTACCACTTGATAGAAAAGTTCAAAGTGAGCGCCAATGCATAGAATATTCTTTATCAATAACGTTTATTCACACACCAAAATTGAGGATGTCAAGTCAATGGTCACGATATTTGCTTTGCAAATTATTGAATTTATAGTCGCCTATAACTTAGAGAATAATTCATAATAGAAGACTTTCAAGACTTGTATAAAGCTTGGTAATTTAACTTATTATTAATACGTGTTGAATGTGACAATGTTGTATACAGGCTTCTAAAAGAAAACTTTTGTGTTCTTGAAACTAAAGTGTGTTTGGATTAAAAGTTTTGATGTGGGGTATGGTAATGAGAATGAGAGGGAAATGAAAAAGTGAGAATCATCAAAATGGGGGCTTTTTCAAACCCAAACAACATCATAATTTTAGAAATGATTCTCATTTTCATTTCATTCTACTATCAATCTCATGTCCATAGTGATTTCTTTAAACAAACCAAACACACCCTAAAGTAAAGTTGACCAAAAAAATCGGGTCCCGACCCGAAATCGAAAAAAACCCGAACCCGAAACCGGTTGAAACCGGTTTTTATAAATCCCTTGGCGAACCGGTTTGTCACCGGTTTTACCCGAACTGATTTGGAAAACCGGTTATAAAAACCGGTTTGGAACCGGTTTTTGAGTTGTTCAAAAAACTAGCCGTTTCTAGCCGTTTTTTACCCTTTTTTTGTTTTTTTTACCATTTTGCCATCCTAAAACTAGTATATATAGATACCTTGGGTTTGGTTTAGTCACAACACTCAATCTTGCTAATTTTAGTCTTTAAACACTCAAAACGCTTACGATTTACGTACGAAACTCTCAAAAGATTCTCTACTCCTCTCAAAACGCTCTCGAAACGCTATCAAAATGGCCACTCAATCTTCTTCAACTTCCGCCGGTGTTGGTTCTTCAAATGCACCAACTATTGTTTAAGTTTTGGTAACCAAACGAAATCCCGAGATTTGGTGTAATTACGACAAAGTGTTATTGTCGGATGGTTCCACTAAGGCATTTTGTAAACGTTGCGGGAAATTTTTGAAAGCCGACTCCAACCCTACTTTGAAATCACATGCTACAAAGTATTGTGATGGAGTCAAAAGTAATCCCGAGTCGAGTCAAGCAACTATCTCACGGGATGGGGGTATTTTTACATACGAAGCGGAGCGGTGTCGAGAAGCATTTGCCGGCTTTGTGATTCAAGAAGCTTTGCCGTTCAACCACTTCAACAACCCTCGGCTTACTAGGGTCATTCAAAATACTCTTCAACCGCGATATAATCATGTAAGTCGTCTTACTCTTAGACGTGATGCTCTTAAATTGTGGAAAAATGCTAAAAGTCAACTAATAATCGGTTTTGAAAACTTAAATACAAATGTATCTTTAACAACCGATGTTTGGTCGGCTCCTCATGGTTTGCCCGGTTCGTACCTTTGTGTTACCGCACATTGGGTTGATCCCGCAACTTGGCAAATGATGAAACGTACCATTGCTTTTGAAAACTTTGACTATCCTCACACGGGTAAAAACTTATTTTACATGTTACGAGATGTAATGAAAATGTTTAAAATAGAACAAAAGGTTTTTTCAATCTCGTTTGATAACGCGACTAATAATACAAACGCCGTTCAAAGGTTAATACTAAAATACGAACCACCTTTGAAAGACATTTTCTACCATAGTAGATGTGTTGCACACATCATTAACTTGGTTGTGCAAGACGGACTAGCGGTTCAAGAAATAAGCGTAGTAAAAAACGCGTATAAAATTATGTTACAAGATATATTTTGTTCGGGTAAGGCTAGATACAAACATTATATGAGATTATGTAAGGAAACGGATTCTATCTTTTTAACCCATAATTGGGATATGACCGTAAGATGGAATTCGACTTACAACATGTTTATGTGTGGTTTACGGCAACGCGACACTTTATACGTTTTTCATGATCAACTTGTTCAAAAAGGTCTTGCAACATCATTTTCCTCCGACTATTGGGAGGTTATTCAAAAGATAACCGAATTGTTCAAAGTTTTTAAAACCGCAACTACTTTATTATCGGGTGTTTATTATCCCACAAGTCATTTGGTACTTAATCAAATATTTTTAATGAGTTCAAAACTAAGCGAATACGTGAACTTGACATTTTGCTAACCTATACATCGATTGATACATGAAATACCCTGTACGTGATGTATGTGTGCATGTATTCTCATATAATCCTCTTCAAACGGGTCATTTGCTTGCAAATCGTCACGATGACAAATTTTATTTCCATTCCTATAGAAAGTATTACGAGTCTAGAATTTTATAACATACCATTTATCTTGTGAATAAAGCTCATTTTACACTGATATACAATGTGAAAGAAATTATAAGTTTATAACATGCGGATGCCTAAACAAAACACATTTAATAAATAAGAATCTAGAAGTGGAAATGTTGATAAATGAAACATCTCAAGATTACAATTTAGTTATAAAAGATGATCACGAGATTAGGGTTGTTCGTGAAAGGTTAACCGGACATTCGGTTAATCAAAATATCGATTCGATATTTTCGTGAACCAAAACCAAAACCAGAAAATTTGGTTAACCGACATTTTCGGTTCGATTATTCGGTTAATCAATTAAATGTTTGTTAATTCATAATCATTTAAAACATAAACAATAATACACAAATACATATTCATTGATAAATATTACTTACATTTTAAATATTATGATCATTTTAATATCAAATAACAAACATTTTACTCTTTACAATTATGTATTCATGTTGCACGTATGTAAATATTTCGAAGATAATTAAAACTAAACAATAGTATTTACCTTACCATGCTATAATAAAGCTAGTAAAATAAAATACATTATGAGTTAAAAAATATATATATAAATAGTTGAATTTAAGTAAATATATAAATATCTATGTATAAATTTATAATATATATAATATATACATACATATTTAATACAATATATAAAATTTCAATTTTTCAGTTAGCCGTTCGAGTCAAAATTGTAAACCGAAACCGAAAATAAGAAAATATCGGTTCAGTTAACTGAAAATTCAATACTGTTTAACCTTTTTGTCGATTCAATTCGTCAGTTTTGAAATATTGTGAACACCCCTGTAGTACTTATTTGTTGTTACACTTCATTGTCAACCAATAGTCGTACTAAAGACAAAAGAAATGAATAAACTCATACATCTAACTCTGAAAATTTTCCAATTTTGGTTACGTTATTCTACTTTATTTATTTTTCTATTTTCATGATTCACGTTCTCAAACAGATATTATTTAGCATTTTTAGCACATATTTTTGGTTAAAAACACAGTCGGAAAACGGAATATCTCTTTGTTTCTTTTTTATTCACGCTAATCGAGGAGGACGAGTTTTTCTGTGACTAAGATATACGCGATCTATTCGGTGACTGTTTTAAATCTTTTCCATAATCACTCTCAAAATGTTTACCAGATGAGGTTCGAATTCGAGATCTCTTGAAAGCATTACGTCTTATCAGTAGACCACTTTGGTGATTATTTCTTTTTCTCTTTCCTATTTTTTTTTGTTAAAATATATCTAACATATATTTATGGAATAAAGTACTAAAGTCTTCAATTTTGACAACCCAATTGTTTTACCTTTTTATAGTTTGCCGGTCCACATAACTCAGTTAGTGACATATCGAATAATAGTTTCGTATAATTTCAACTTAATTAATATCCTTTTAACTAACACATGGTTTAATAGTACGAATTTAACTTTAATATGACCGGGAAAAAGATGCAGTCTGACGGTCAAGATAAAATAATTGGGACCAATATCAATATTATTGGGCTATTTAGTACTGTCGATCCATTCAAGGGCCGTTAGTACTCATGAGAATTGAAGTCCATTTATTATCTGTTTTTTTTTCTTTCTCTTTTTGTTCTTTTTTTTTCCCGTACGTTTGTTTGTTAATGTATTAGTTTTCACGAGCATTTGATATTATAGATTGGTTGGTAGATATGTACAATGATCTATTGAAATTAGAAGACTTTATAAATGAAGATTTGGTGTTTTGTAATTAAAAGGTAAATTGTCATGGTTAATTTATATACTTACGAAAGGACTTTTGGCCCAACGTTATTTAAGGAGTCTATTAGCCGATAGGTTCTAGGTTCATGTCTCCTGATAATCAGTGATATAATGTGTGTGGATGGTACATATTCGTGGGATAAATTATCAGATTGCTGTTCTAAAAAAATTAAAAATTAAAAATTAAAATAAAATTATACTTAATTTGCAGTCTTACCAACTGATTATAAATGTTGACAAAAAAGTTAAGCTACTTAACTTTGATGATTTGTGATAGAATAGTGATCAATGACATTAATTAGTTGATTTTTCATTAAACAAAAAAGATTGTTTATTGTTTAATGTTTGGTTTTATAATAATATTTAATCAGTAAAGTCATGGAATCACACCAAATTTTGATGTTTATGATGCATGTCTCATAGATCTAGATAACTAATCACTTTAACCATAAATATAAATATATGCCAATATAACAAATTTTGATAGCATTGTTAGGCATGCTATTTTTATGATTACTTTGCAATAAAGATTGTAATTGTAATAATAATTAAATTAATTCACTTTTCAAGAAATGCACAAAAGTCTTACGGAGTAATAAACTTATAGTAAATGTATTATTACTTCATCACACTTGCTTATCAATGTTGCTTGAGTCACAAGTTTATGATATAATTCATAGTTAAATAACACATTTTCAAATGATGCATCTTGTCAACTAAAAACCAACACAAAACTATTTTATTTCTTATTTTTGCAAGTTTCTATTAGACTTTGTTCGAATCCACAGAGTGTCCTTAAATGATGATAGTAATTAGGGCTGTAAAAAACTGTTTTCGAAGGCCCCGAGTAAAAACTGATTAATTGTTTAAAGGATTCTCTATCTATAAGATTTTTTTTGAACGCGGTTCAATTCAATCAACTTTGAAACAACTATAGCGTGTATTTTTTCCTTCTTAAAATTAGTATTTAAATTATATGTATATTTATACACATATATAGATAAACATACACAGTTTGAGACTCTTACAATTCAGAAGCTCCGTGCGATTGACCCCTATAAAAAAAGAAGCCCTGGTAGTAACAATTACACACATTTCAATAAATGTACCCGACTGATCAAATTAGACGTGTTGAACTTTGTATCCAACTTTAATTTTAAGTATGTTATATTCAGATTTTCAATGTTGGTTGAACTATAATCTTAACTTTGTGTATAACCTAACTTGAGATAAAATGCTTGACGGAACATCACATGCCCAAATTATTTCATAAAAAACAACACATCCTATTTAATAAAAACTTATCATCTAATAATAACCACCCCATTTCAAGAAATAATTAGGAAAAACATTAGCCCAACCACGATTTCAACTAAACCACCACCAAGTCGAAAAGGAATCAAGACCCATTTGGGTGCACCGCACCCGACCACTTAGTCGGGTTAAGTTGGACTTTTGGACCCACTCGTACTTTCAATAAATCCAATATTTTAATGTGAATAAGAGTTGGTGAAGTGTTGACGTTCTGGGTCACTATCTCACCAACTTCTCTACACCCACCAATATCACCAATACCTTATCTTAATCATATTTTCACCATCTTTGTGCTCAACACTTTTCTCTTCCTTGTAGTCCAACTTTTTTTTTATTATTATATTAAATTAAATTAAATATATTATTATAAAAAATATATATGTGTTGAAATAACACTTTGACACCTAGCTATTTGCAAATTTTGTATGACAGTTGTTGATATATCCTTTTGAATTTTGTAATTTCTTTTATAAACTTAATTTGTTGTTGATGACATCATGGCTAACTAGATGGCATGCTACACTACATTCAAGTCTTAATATTTTATTTATGAATTTTTAAATGGAAAATAAACTTTTTTAATTATAAGTATTTTATTTTATCTTTTAATTTATGAATTTATTTATGAAAGTGTAATGCCTTTGTCGGGATCTTGTATCTAACACAATCCATCTAATCATTTTGACACAGATTGAGTCATATATAGATGTCTTTCAAATTTTGCTTTTTTCTGTTTGAACTCCACCAAAGCGGCGGATACTCTTCGTTCGATGATCTATTGAATCATACTCATGCAATACTATTTGTTCGACGTCGTTTATGACTAACTCTTAATGAATTTGGTATAAAAGATATCTATAATTTGTAAATAAAACAAATTATTATCAATTTTATATCAAACAACCGTAACTGACATATGTCCATTAATATGTTATGTAAGTTAAATCGGTTATAAAAGTATAAATAATTATGGGTAAATGTTTTGTAACCTGAATCAATTATGATATTTTAAATTTATATTAAATTATTTAATTGAATTGTATTGCATTTAATACTTTAAACCTTAATTAATATTAATATGTTAAAAGGGTAAAGTTGTAATTTGTATTGTCCCCGTTTTAAAGGATTAACATGTTATGTCCAAATCTTTTACTAAGTAGTATAGATATAGATGTATCCACTTACTTTATTACTAGTTACCCCTCATGGTATATAAATCGTAATTGTAAGACAATGAAATTAAACATTTTTTTTTCTTTAATCTCGATCTTAATAAAAATACTGAAAAGCTTTCATATATTTTTATTTTTTTCAGCTTAGAAAAAAGAATTTTCTAATTTTATAAAGGAAAACCTTTATAAACTACCATAAAAATATAGTTGTCATACATCAAAATTAGAAAACTGAGTGTTTTATATTTATAAGGTTTTTTTATAAAGAAATTATTTATAAAATTTTGCAATTAAATGCATCCCAACCATTTATTTCATTTCATTTCTACACATAGAGACTTTTAAGTATTAGTGGTTTTTACACTACAATTGTTAATGCAAATACAATATAAATATGCATTAAATAAATATATTGGAGAATTAGACACAATATCTACCTAAAGCTATCCTATCTAAGATAAACCTTTTAATTATAGTACTTCTTAGTTTTCATTTAACTTGTTACTAAGCTATAATATTAATATTAATTATATTTTGATTTAATTGACTAATGACTAATTGGTCCCAAATCAACTTTGCAACTTTAATTAGGCCTTCCCCATTAGGCGCGGTAGGTGAGAGTGTGAAAAAAGAGTTGTATTATAAGAACCAATTCATGATATCCATTTTGTTAAAGTCCCCAACTCAAACCCACTTCAAACCAAAATTTCACCAACCCAATATATACACCAACTTCTCTAAAAACCCTTCATCATTTCATCAAACACTTTTCGTACCTTATTTTTGTTTCTTCAAAGGTAAAATTCGCATAACTTTCGTTTATAGCAATCTTTTCAACTTGTACATTTGTTCATATAATTACCTTTTCTATTCATGCAGTTCGTTAAACGAAAAAAGATAAAGATAAAGATGAAGATCGAGGTAAGAGAATCAACGATGGTAAGGCCTGCAGAAGAAACACCAAAGATAAATCTATGGAACTCAAATGTGGACCTCGTGGTACCGAATTTTCACACACCAAGTGTGTATTTCTATCGTCCTAATGGCGCGACAAACTTTTTTGATCCTAAGGTAATGAAAGACGCGTTAAGTAAAGCTTTAGTTCCTTTTTATCCAATGGGAGGGCGGTTAAAAAGAGACGAAGATGGTCGAATTGAAATCGATTGTCAAGGACAAGGTGTGTTGTTTGTTGAAGCCGAATCTGATGGCGTTGTTGATGATTTTGGTGACTTTGCGCCCACGTTAGAGCTTCGAAAACTTATTCCGGCTGTTGATTATTCACAAGGAATTGAATCATATCCTCTACTTGTGTTACAGGTATTACAAATGTTACGTTTTATTGTTATACAAAATTATGCATTTTCCATTTATTGTATGATTATAATAAGTTGACATTAATTTATTTTACGACTCATAAATTTTGTATGATCATTTACAGTTTTACGGTCGTTACATAATAAATAAAATCAAGTTATGGAACATGTGTTTGTCAGTTTTCGGTATAATTGTACTTGGGTTCCAGAATATAACATGGCGTTGACGTCATCGTGACGTTTACACTATATTTTTAATGAAAAATACTTGAAATTTTTTGTTTATATAAAATTTATCAAATTGGAATATATTCAATATAGAGTTTGTGGGTACCACTTACCAACAACACGACTCCTTCCAAGTCTAACCCATTGTTTCGTCAAGTATTTTGTCAATTGCTTTTATTTTTTATCAACACCATTCAATTATATGATTTTTTTTACTAGTTTTCTTATTTGATTGTAAATTTGTAAATATAAATAATATATATATATATATATGATTTTAATATCTTATGTACTAATTATCTAAATATTTTTTACCTTAACCGTCTGTTATATATCTATATTTTAGTGGATTATTTATGTGAATGAATTGAGGAGTATGATTAATTATTATTTTCTTACGTGTAAATGCAGGTCACTTACTTTAAATGTGGTGGGGTGTCACTAGGAGTTGGGATGCAACATCATGCTGCAGATGGTGCATCTGGGTTGCATTTCATAAACACATGGTCTGATATGGCTCGTGGTCTTGACTTGACCATCCCACCCTTCATTGACCGAACCCTCTTACGAGCCCGTGACCCACCCCAACCCGTGTTCAACCATGTTGAGTACCAACCCGCCCCTCCAATGAAAACCGCACCCAACACCACGGATGACCAAACCGTTCCTGAAACCGCGGTCTCCATTTTCAAATTAACTCGAGACCAACTCAATGCACTAAAAGCCAAATCTAAGGAAGATGGCAACACAATCAATTACAGTTCTTATGAAATGCTTTCGGGCCATGTTTGGAGGTCTGTATGTAAAGCTCGTGGCCTTCCCGAGGATCAGGACACAAAGCTTTACATAGCAACCGATGGACGGGCCCGCCTCCGGCCATCACTTCCACCTGGCTATTTTGGGAACGTCATATTCACGACGACCCCGATAGTTGTAGCTGGCGAGCTTCAATCAAAGCCTACGTGGTATGCCGCTAGTAAAATTCACGACGCTTTAGCAAAGATGGACAACGATTATCTAAAATCAGCACTTGATTACTTGGAACTCCAGCCCGATCTAAAGGCATTGGTTCGTGGTGCGCATACATTTAAGTGCCCGAATCTTGGGATAACTAGCTGGGCTAGACTCCCTATTCATGATGCTGACTTTGGATGGGGTCGGCCCATATTTATGGGACCCGGTGGGATTGCTTATGAAGGGTTGAGTTTTGTGTTACCGAGCCCGATTAATGATGGGAGTTTGTCAATTGCTATTTCACTGCAAGCAGAACACATGAAGCTCTTTAGCAAGTTCTTGTATGATATCTAAGTGGCTTTATATTACTCAAATATTATTATCCATAAAACCTTTCCCAGACACATTGTTGTATGTCAATGGAGGCTGAAACAGTTTTTCATCAGCTTATCGGTTTATTAAGACTTTTATACATAAATACATATTTGATTATCACACTTAAATTTACAGACAAACTTTCTTGAAAAACAATCTCAAATTACAGTGTTAAAAGCCAAAAAAGAGAAGAAAATAGGGTCCAAAAGTGATACTGAAGGATTTTTTAAGCTTCAATTGTGCATTGGTTCGTGGAAGTGGAACACGATGACTACGATCAAAATTTTCACCACCACCATGTCTTAAAGTATAATCAGTGTCATGTATTACTTCGTTTTTGTCGTGATTTAAGTTAGCAGTTGCTTCCACCCCTGTAGATTAGTCCTTATTACGTGTAAAGTATGATGTATGTAAGTATATAGGGTTAAAATATGAGAAAATGGAAGAGTAATTGCTTACTAACCATGAAGCTCTTGCTTTAGACTTGGACTATTTGATTGGAGAAGACCATTATCAGCCACAACACTAGAAAAGACTTGATCACATAAGAACACAAAGAAAAGGTATACGATGACTTTTGATCTCATTTTCATATGCTGATACCTAAATTGCAGTTGATGGATACCAATGTTTGAAGAAGAATCATGTAAAAGCAACTCTATGAGAAACTTCAATTTGAAGCTTTTACTTTTACTTTCTTTTTCTTTATATTTTATAAAAATTGGTCGTTGGACACGAAAAAGAAGGACTAGTTTACTTATTAGTGATCTTGCTTTGTTGCTGAAAAGAATGACTATTTCACTAATTCTATGATTACTTGCATTTTTCTGAAGAATGGTACGGCGTATTTGTAAACTCAGGATACCCAACAAGGAATGAATTACAAGCTGTAAGTCTCATAAAATGCTGATTATGATGCATCCCACATCGCCCAACCAAAGAAACAAAGTAAGAGGAGACTGCCTATAAAAAGCGAGGCCCAAGATAAGGAAAGGCATACCTTTCTCGGCCTTTTGGCTAAGATCAAGTGTAGTATCTGTTCTTATCAGTTTAATATCTGATATGTGAGCCATCGGCTCACTCGATATTAATCTTATTTTTTATGGGGAAAGGCCCATCACAGTAGCTTGCTATTGGGGTCTTTGCGAGTCGCCTTGGCGTTGCACTATTGCCTTGGCTTGGCTCACCCCTCCAATATTAGTTCAAAGTCTTTTTTTATGTGTCAAGTATTGTGCTAGATTTGTTCATTATTAACTATTTTTTTTCCCATAACACAATTTGCACTTGTTACTTTTTTATCTTTACTTACTAGCTGTTGGAAAATCCGTAGTTAATTAAAACAGTTTTCAATTGCACAAAAATGATCCAATGATCACGTAAGCAGAAAGGTATACTCGTAATCAACAATTATACATGTAGATCCACAACTGAAATGGATTTGATTTGATTTAATGCGTAGAACTCTATTTTGTTTCATGGTAACTTCCTGCCCTAATAATCACTCTTATGACAGTTAACATTCTAACTCCTATTTAATATTATTCTTTGGGTGTTCATAGACAAAAACAACTTGTTATAGAAAACAGAAATAAAACAAAAAACCTAAATTGCTACATTTACATTTTTTATTTTGATCATATATAAAAAAGAAAAGGAAAAAGAAAGAAAAAAAGGAATTCGAATAATGGGATCGAAGAAAAACCCTCTGAATACATAGGTACAAATAACTCTTACTATATTGTACAGAAATAATTCGTGTTGGTGTGTGACCATACTGAGATATACGGAAGTCACTGAAGTATTTAATATAGAAGATTAGGTGCCTGTAAATGTATTTAACTAACCGTTCACCTGTATGGTATGTACATAACAAAATTGAATACCATAGTGTGGAGGGAACTATTTATTTATTGTTATTGTATGTATTTTGGTGACGTATCAACTTGTAAAGATGTCATGTGACACCTTATATAAGATGACACGTCACCAAAATACATACAATGACAATAAATAACAAGTTTCTTACACACAATGTACGATCAAGTATTTATGTATACACTACGAATATCAAATCTTAGTAAGTACATTTACAAGCAATTAAGCCTGTTTAGAAACATTATAGTTTATACGATGAGCAAATCATGTTTTATTTGTATAGATTGATGTGATGCATAATCTGTGTCGGGCCCAAACCGGCTCGTCCTTGAAAAAGCCCAAATATACTTTGTTCTTCCTAGTCCTACCGTCCTACTCAATCAAAAGCCCTTTATAAGTACGGCTCATATCTAAATGTGATGTAATTTTACAGATTGCTATTATCGCAAAACTAATTTGAGATACTTTTAAAATTTTAGTGAATTATATAAGAGATAACACCGACAGTCCTTTTACTTTTGAAATTACATGGATCATCTTTGTAGTTTATAAGATTACATACTCACGGTTTTTTTGCACATGTTAATGGTTAACAAATTTATTAAGTGATCATTAACTGAAAAGACTATGGGCGTGGGTTTTTACAAACCACAAGGATGATCCGTGTAATTCTAAAAGTAAAAGGTTAATCAGTGTTATTTCTTGCAAACTACAAGGATGATCCATGTACACTTGGATTGAATGACATGGTATGATTAGAATCTAAGTAATGAGGTGGATGGCCTAATTTTTTTTTTTCTTTTAAGTGATAAAATTTATGGTAATGACACATAAGATTTTATTTAATGATGACATCATGAAAAGTTTACACATAATGTTGGGGGAAACCCAATTAGTATATAGGGAAGATATGCATATGCTCGAGAGATCGGGATTATAGGGAAATGAGTTATACAAGTGGAAAGAAGAGAAAAAAAAATTGAGGTTATTGAATCATCTTTTATCAATGATTATGATGATGATTATGATGAGTGATATTTTTGTAATTAGTTTAGAAAAGTGAGGGTAATAGTTAAGAAGAAAAAAACCTAACATTATGAATTACATGGATTATCCTTGAGGTTTGCAAGAAATATCACCGATAGTGCTTTTACTTTCGAAATTACATGGATCATCCATGTGGTTTGCAAAATCGCACGCTTACGGTCCTTTTGCACATGTTAAGTGTTAACAAACTTATTAAGTGACGATTAGCTTAAAGGACTATCGGTGTGGATTTTTACAAAACACAAGGATGATCACTATAATTTCGAAAGTAAAAGGATAATCTGTGTTTTTTCTTGCAAACCACAAGGATGATCCATGTAATTCACTCTAACATTAAATTTAACTCAACACCCCCTCCACTACTTCATATTTTCTTTTTCATCCCTTCTACTTTCTTTTTTCCCCTCCTCCTTCCTTCTTACTCCTCACTCCACCTACCAGCACTTGCTTAGAGTGACCAAAAAAACCGAAATCGAAAAAAAACTCGAAACCGAAACCGGTCAAAACCGGTTCGGTTTTTCTACAAACCGGCGGTTTGGGAACCGGTTTGGATGTTTCTGTTGGCGAACTGGTTTGTAACCGGTTTTACCCAAACCGGTTTGGAAAACCGGTTAGAAAAATCGGTTTGGAACCGAGTTTTTGAGCTGTGAAAAAATAGCCGTTTTTTTAAAAAAAATAGCCGTTTTTGACCCTTTTTAGTGTTTTTTTTTACCATTTTGCCATCCTAAAATTAGTATAAATAGATACATTGGGTATGGTTTAGTCACAACACTCAAACTTGCTCATTATACTCTTAAAACACTCAAAAACGCTTACGATTCGCTTACAAAACTCTCAAAACGCTATCAAAATGGCAACTCAATCTTCTTCAACTTCCGTCGGTGTTGGTTCTTCAAATGCACCAACTATTGTTCAAGTTTTGGTAACCAAACGAAATCCGAAGGTTTGGTATAATTAGGACAAAGTGTTGTTGTCGGATGGTACGACTAAGGCACATTGTAAACGTTGCGGGAAATTTTTGAAAGCCGACTCCAACTCAACGTTGAAATCACATGCATCACGGTATTGTGATGGAGTCAAAACTAATCCGGAGGAGGGTCAAGCAACCATGTCACGGGATAGGGGTATTTTTACATACGAAGCGGAGCGGTGTTGACAAGCATTTGCGGGCTTTGTGATTCAAGAAAGTTTACCGTTCAACCACTTCGACAACCCTCGGCTTACTAGGGTGATTCAAAATACTCTTCAACCGCGATATAATCATGTAATTCGTATTACTCTTAAACGTGATGCCCTTAAATTGTGGCAACAAGCTAAAATGCAACTAAAAATCGGTTTTGAAAACTTAAATACAAGTGTATCATTAACAACCGATGTTTGGTATTTTACATGTTACGAGATATAATGAAAGCGTTTAAATTTGAACAAAAGGTTTTTTCAATCTCGTTTGATAACGTGAGTAATAATACAAACGCCGTTCTAAGATTAATACTAAAATACGGACCACCTTTGAAAGATATTTTTTATCATAGTCGATGTGTTGCACACATCATTAACTTGGTTGTGCAAGACGAACTAGCAGTTGGAGAAATAACCGTAGTAAAAGAAGCGTATAAAACTGTGTTACAAGATATATTTTGTAGGGGTAAGGCTACATACAAACATTATATGAAATTGTGTAAGGAAACGAATTCCATTTTTTTAACCACTAATTGGGACATGCCCGTAAAATGGAATTCGACTTACAATATGTTTGTATGTGGTTTACGCCAACACGACACTTTATACGTTTTTCATGATCATCTTGTTCAAAAAGGTCTTGCAACACCATTTCCCTCCAAATATTAGGAGGTTATTCAAAAGATAACTGAATTGCTCAAAGTTTTTAAAACTGCAACTACTTTATTATCGGGTGTTTATTATCCCACGGTTTATTTGGTACTTAATCAAAATTTTCTAATGACTACAAAATTAAGCCAATACGAATTTGAAGGTGAAGTATATGCAACAACGGTGGCTCTCATGAAAGCAAAACTAAGAAAATATTTTCAAGAAATGTCACCGGTAATGACTTATTGGGCCGCATTAAACCCGTGTTTGAACATTTTCAGGGTGAAAATGCTTATCGATAACATTTCTAACGATTTGGATTTGAATGACGAAAACCCACTTTTTTCACATAATACAAAAGAAATATTTAACAAATCTTTTACAGATTTATTTGGTCATTATTTTCAAAAATATACTTCAACAACAAATGTTTCTTCTAGTTCGATTTCTACAATGTTTGCTTCATCTTCCTTCCAAGATCCGATGATTAACTTATATAATAGTTTAAGACAAGAAAATCATAAACGGGCAAGAGGTGATGGTGACCAAAGGGCCACCACTAGCGATTATGGGAGATATATCGGAAAAAAATTTTTGTCCACTATTCTACCCAATGAATTCGCACAATTTGATATTTTAGCTTGGTGGAAAGAGAGGGAATCTCAATTTCCCGTTCTAACCATCATGGCCCGAGATTTACTAACCGTCCAAGCTTCTACGATAGCTTCGGAATCTGCGTTTTCTCTTTGTGGCAGGGTATTATCTATACGAAGAACAAGACTCACACCGGCCTCATTAGAGATGTGTATTTGCTTGAAGGATCACTTAGACGCCGTGGAACGTATACAACACATTTCAAGTCTTGAAGGTGAACTGGAATACGAAGAAGATATACACAATGTCGAGGTGGAAGCGGGTATGGTAATATCACTTTGTTAGGTCTTGAAGGTCCCAAAACTTAGATACAGATTAAATAACAAGTATTTAATATATTAGTTTATATCTAAGTTATATCAAACAAGTTAATTAATCAAGGCGGAATACAAGATTAATTAAGGCACATAATATATTATGAATTAGAGTTTTATTCACAATAAATGGTTTGTCTTACAAAGAAGACAGAATATTCAAACACACACAGATTGTTTGAATACGATCCAAGTAGTATACCTTGATACAATTATCACTACAAACTTAACAGTAAGTGTGGTAATGCTTTAGCCTGAGCTTAAGGGTCTTGTATACTAATTGTCTTGAATATTTTGAAGAGTGCTTTTGAGCTGCTATTTATAGAGTTGAGTGTCAACTTCTATTAACCAACTCAGTCAGTTGTCCAAGGGATAACACATTCATCTTGGGCAACTTTGCACTCTACCCTTTTTGCTTTTCTTGGAAACAGAAAAAGCAAAAGGTAAAAGGTTTCTTTGCTGAGAAGAAAACCTTTGTTCGATGTTTGACCTTTCTCAAACATCTTATCAGTTGTATCTAGCCTAAGGAAAGAAGAATATCTTCTGTACATTTGTACTTTCATTCTTCAATCTGTGCTCTTCAGTCTGTGCTCATCAGTCTGTGATCTTCAGTCTGTGAAGCCTTCTGTATTCAATCTTCATTCTTCAGATGATGAATTCATAAATCTTCAGGAAGAGCATGACTTTCAGTCTGTGAGATTCTTCAGTCTGTGCAGCACAGACTCAGAAACCATTCTTCAGTCTGTGTAGCACAGACTCAGAAACACAGACTCAGGAATTTCACTAAGTTTTTCCTGAATACAACTGAGATAGATTTTGATTTTTCAGATTTATAACTTAGGTTTGATCATTGTTTTTCCCAACACACTTTCCGACGAGGAAATTGCTCTCGATGAAGCTTCGCGCGAGGCTACCTCCGAAGAAGATTTCGACTTTTGAAGATTACGCATTTGAAGATGTTAGAAGATTAATAAAAGTTGAAGATTTTGAAGATTATGAAGAATTATGAAGACTTATTGGTTTCGATAATATTTTTATGAATATTTAAAAGACTTTGTTTTAAGTTATTGTTATGTTATGTTTCCATTCCTAATGTACTAATATTCTATCGAAAAAAAGTTGAAGATTACGTTGTTTTTCACTAAAACGCTCAACGCTAAAAAATTACTTAATTATATAGAATTATTGGTTTCAATAATATTTTTATGAAGATTTAAAAGACTTTGTTTTAAGTTATTGTTATGTTATGTTTTCATTCCTAATGTACTAATATTCTATCGAAAGTTTTTTGAAGATTACGTTGTTTTTCACTAAAACGCTCAACCGCTCAAAAATTACTTAATTATATAGAATTATTGGTTTCAATAATATTTTTATGAAGATTCAGAATACTTTGTTTTAAGTTATTGTTAAGTTATGTTTCCAATCCTAATGTGCTAATATTCCATCGAAAAAAATTTGAAGATTACGTTGTTTTTCACTAAAACGCTTAATGCTCGAAAAAAAAACATAATTATATAGGAAAACCGGTTCCAAACCGGTTTTTGAACCCGAACCGGTTCCAAACCGGCCCAAAACGATTAGGGTCGGTTTGGGTTTTTTCCCTCCAAAAACGGTTTGGTTCCAAACCGGTTTTGCCAGCAAAACCGATTTTTGACCGTTTACCAAAAACCGGTTCGGTTTTTTAACCCGAACCGGTTTTCCAAAAAAACCAAACATGTTCATCTGTAGCACTCGCTGCTACTGGCAACCAGATTCTGGCAGCCACCGCCGACCCTCGGATTCCGGCGATTGAATTTTTTTTCAAAACGTTTTTTTATTTACTTTCTTTGATTTTTTTATTTTTTTTTTTTGCTTTTTTTATAATTTTTTTTAACCTTTTTAAACATTTATTTTTTCTTTGCTTTTTTATAAGCTTTATATATATACAATATTTAGTAGAAATAACAAAATGCAGTATAACTTCATTCAAAATGCAGTACAAAAAGAAATAATATATATAATACAAAATGCAGTACAAAACAAATAATATGTCCTAAAAATATATATATACAAAATGCAGTAAAACAATAAAATGCAATATAATTTTATACAAAATTAGTTCAAAAATGAAAAAAATGTATAATACAAAATGCAGTACAAAACAAATAATATATACTAAAAATATATATGCAAAATATAGTAAAAAAAATAAAATGCAGTATAATTTCATACAAAATACAATATAAAAAAGATAAAATATATATATTAGGAAGATGGAGGGTTAAAAATGAAAATGAAAGGGTGATACATGATACATTAATTCATCTCATCCCTTCTCCTCCTTCTTCTCGTATAGGTTCTTTTCCTCTTAACTTTAACCACGCTTTGAACCTCTATATTACATTAAAATTAAAAGAAATTGCACCATTTAATTAAACACAAAAAGACATATTAAAGTGTGTCAACTATAATATTATTTAGCACAAGAAACTTAATTTCTACTCTGTATCATATATGTCCAACATGTACGAAATAAGTTTTAGAAACAATATTTTGTGAATTTAGTGAGAAGATATATATAGTTTATGTAATATGTAGCTGATATCAATAAATTATGAAAAATGATAACGATAGCTACTTAGATGGACTTAAAATTAGATATAATAAGGTGAACACGACACATATAAAATAAAATTAAACCAATACGCTGAGGAGATATAAAATACCCAATCGAATGAATTAAGTATAGTTTTAGGACCGTCTATCTATCATTACTCATGAATTACAAAACAGATGTATACAAAAATTTTAGTATGTGACAAAATAGTTGAAGTTGGGTTATATAGCCCATTAATACTTTACTTTTACTTCTACGGTTGCCTCAGTAATATCTCTCAAAATGGATAAGACTATTTAGAAAACTTTTAGATTTGATCCTTAAAATATATAATAATCAAAATGAATTTTTTCCCGAAAAATAAATCAATAGTTTCCGTTTTTGCATTTTCGGGTATCAACTAATTTCGTTTTTTAAAGATGAACCACTAATTTAAAATCGAACATTTTCAGGTATAAGTAACCGTTTAAAACGGTAGCCATTTTCTGGTATAAGTAACCGAGTTTTGCATTCGTCGATAATGATTTTATAAAGGGGTTTTTGCCGAAAAATGAATCAATCGTTTCCGTTTTTGCATTTTCGGGTATCAACTAATTTTGTTTTTTGCCGAAAAATGAATCAATAGTTCCCGTTTTTGCATTTCCGGGTATCAAGTAATTTTGTTGGGACCGGCTACCGTTTTAAACGGTTACTTATACCCGAAAATGTTCGATTTTAAATGAGTGGTTTATTTTTAAAAAACAAAATTAGTTGATACCCGAAAATACAAAAAAGAGAACTATTGATTCATTTTTCGGAAAAAACTCCAAAATCATCTAATTAACCTAAAATAAACAGGAGATTCCGGCAAATCTACCAAATTGGTCCAACCAATCTTCAAATTTTAACCAAGACTTATAATATGCCACTCTATGATTTATCAAACTTTCAATGGATTGCAGAGAATAAAGTGGGATAATTTTTATATCTAAAATCAAAATAATTTTGTCATGTAAATGCTAATGATAGCAAATGATCGAGTTAAAAATTACACAAAATATTGGGTCACAAATACTTGATCAGAACATGAAGTCCTCAAGGTAATCAGTAACCATTGCACAAAACCTGTACAACCTATAACACCTGCAATATCTCTGACTGATGCTTGACCACAATCTAAATGAACCCTTAAATAACTGCACCAGTTCGTTTAGCCGAGTCATAACCGTAAAAACTTGCAAACATGTAAATCATTAATTCCGGGTAACAGTATGCATATAATCAAATATCAGCTCAATATTAAAACTTACAGGTGCCAAGTTTTTAAAGTTTTGATCATAGAATGTTCATGTAAGCAATCGAACGATGGTATGCTGCAGTGTGTCAAAACACCAAATTCTATGTGCAAATATGAAGATTCAACTTCAGTTTTTTCACACTGAAACTTCATGAACAATAGTATGATGATATCACCTAATATTCATAGTATAATTTCCCATGTATAAACTGACAATTCATCCGCAGACTGCAAAACTGGTCAAATCTCCCATGAAGATGGCTTTCAAATGCATCTTTAATAATGTATTCTAATAAACATAGGTTTCCCTTATTAAAGAACAATAATGCTAAAAAAGGATAATTAATGTAATCAAGATCTAATTCCATATATTCTCATACCAAATACAGCTATCATTTAACTGACAAAACAGAACTAAAACAACATCCCTATAGCTACTTCACATGCTACACAAATGATGTTAATAACACAAAGAATTAATGTAATGTAATCTCTATTTTAAATATGACTATGGAACAAAAGTACTGTATGATGATGCAATCACTACATAATATAACTATTGAACATACATACTAAACTCCAGAAGAAATGGTGAAAGTTATCGGATATTGATGTACTTCATTTAATGGTGCAGCAATAGTCATCTCATCTACCGAAAAACAAGAACTTACGTTGTTTTCA